>CAVLGY010000063.1:0-14074 GCA_963669185.1 Dyspetes luteomarginatus | reverse complement strand
TTTTTTTTTTCCATTTTTTACGGTGACTGAAGAATATTCTTCTCTATTTCTGTGCCTTGTTTTATATTCTTACTGTATATAAAAAAAGATCTACAGTATAGTATCTCGCGATCGAGAGAAATTCTCGGGAAGCCATAAAGCCGAGTGATGTAGGATGGCCCTAAAGGGCCGCACTTTGCCGCGCGGGGACGTAAGATACTCATCTATCGGGTATTTTTTTTGGTTGAGGGAAAAAAATTGTATAGAGAGATATCGTGGTCTCTCTCTCTCTCTCTCTCTCTCTCTCTCTCATTTAACCCTTTTCATCCTTTTCTCGATCTCTTGCTCGCGCCAATTTTATACGCCGCCCGTGGCCGCGTAAAATACACGCAACGGTATTTCATTCTCTGGGATCTTTTTATCTCTTTCCTTCTCTCTCTCTCTCTCTCTCTATCTCTCTCTCCTCACTTTGATACATACATAGGCCCGCTATGAGTAAAATATCGCGGCCCGTTTTGCGTTTAACGGCACGATAAATTCCATGCTCGCGCCCTTTATATATATATATGTGTGCGTGAGCGGAGAATTTATAAGCGTGTTGTGCTCCCCATCAGAGAGTCACCACACAGAGTAAAATAGCGGCGAGGACAACTATTATCCGTTGCCTCGCTGATGGCCTCTCAAGAAACTTTTTCCCATTGGCGATCCATATAAGATTTTTAAACCGGAGCGATTTGTTCGTGAGCCATAGAAGACGATGCCGGTCTGACCATAAACAGCCTTATTCACTATTTATCAGAGAAATCCCAACAGTTTGAACCATTAAAAACCATAAAAAAAAAAAAATCCAACGAAATAGTTAATATCTTATCGAGTCATCAAAATAACTCATCGGTAAGTTCAAATTAATTATAAATTAATTTTTTTTAACAATTCTTTCTATATACACGAATTTATTCACACGCAAAACTGTCTGAGCACATACGATTATTTCTACTTGAAAGTTTAAACGCGTCGTTCCTGCTGTCGCAATTCTCAAACCACCCGTTGTGCGATCGTATACTGTAAGGCACGAGAGGTAGCAATACGAGTAGATAACCAGAAGACTCCGCTCTTCTTCGAAACATGATTTAATAATACACGTACAAATAATTCCAAAGGGAAAAGTTTATATATATATATAAATATATATATATATATATATATATATATATATATATACGAGAAAGGATAACGGAATTAATAAGCCTCGACAAATGAATCGTATATACACGCCCGTGATAAAGATAATAAGTAATACAGAAGATTTACAGAACTGATAAGGGATGTGAGTACACTCACGAGAAGTACTCACGGAGTAAGCAGCCGCAGAGAGTACGGGATCATAAGAGATACCGAAGATAAATGTATAACGGAGAGATGGCGAGATACATACATTCTATTAATATATGTTAGAAAAGATATATATACATGACACGAGGAACTACATGAGAAAGAGAGAGAGAGAGAGAGAGAGAGAGAGAAATATAGTATAATATTACAGAGAGATGAGCCGTGGCGAAACGATTCTCATTCCGCGCGTAGCTTCGATTAGCCGGCAATAACGATGCTATAAAATTTAATGTCGATCGCGCATGGCGGCAAAGAGAGAGAGAGCAAGAGAGCGACAGAGAGAGAGAGGCCCAGAAATTATACATATATACGTATGTTATCCAGCTGCATATACCTCTCCTCTATTATATATAATGCATCTATATGTACTATAAACTGTCATGGCTGTGAGATACGTATTTTACAGAAAGAGGGGGAGAGAGAGAGAGAGAGAGAGAGAGAGAGAGAGAGAGAGAGAGGCCCAGAAATTATACATATATACGTGTGTTATCCAGCTGCATATACCTCTCCTCTATTATATATAATGCATCTATATGTACTATAAACTGTCATGGCTGTGAGATACGTATTTTACAGAAAGAGGGGGAGAGAGAGAGAGAGAGAGAGAGAGGAGGCGAGAGCGAGAGAAAGACAGAGAGAGGAGTCAGAGAGCGAAAGACAGAGAGAGGAGGGAGAGAGAGGGGGGAGAGAGGAGACAGAGAGAGGAGAGGAGGGGAGAGAGAGAGAGAGAGAGAGGAGGGGGGAGAGAGCAAGAGAGAGAGAGGCCCAGAAATTATACATATATACGTGTGTTATCCAGCTGCATATACCTCTCCTCTATTATATATAATGCATCTATATGTACTATAAACTGTCATGGCTGTGAGATACGTATTTTACAGAAAGAGGGGGAGAGAGAGAGAGAGAGAGAGAGAGGAGGCGAGAGCGAGAGAAAGACAGAGAGAGGAGTCAGAGAGCGAAAGACAGAGAGAGGAGAGAGAGAGAGGGGGGAGAGAGGAGACAGAGAGAGGAGAGGAGGGGAGAGAGAGAGAAAGAGAGAGGAGGGGGGGAGAGGAGAGAGAGTGAGAGGCCCATAAATTATACATATATAGGTATGTTATCCAGCTGCATACACCTCTCCTCTATTGTATATAATGCATCTATATGTACTATATACTGTCATGGCTGTGAGATACGTATTTTACAGAAAGAGGGGGAGGGGGAGAGAGAGAGAGAGAGAGAGAGGAGGGGGGAGAGAGGAGAGAGAGAGAGAGAGGCCCAGAAATTATACATATATACGTGTGTTATCCAGCTGCATATACCTCTCCTCTATTATATATAATGCATCTATATGTACTATAAACTGTCATGGCTGTGAGATACGTATTTTACAGAAAGAGGGGGAGAGAGAGAGAGAGAAAGAGAGAGGAGGGGGGGAGAGGAGAGAGAGTGAGAGGCCCATAAATTATACATATATACGTGTGTTATCCAGCTGCATACACCTCTCCTCTATTGTATATAATGCATCTATATGTACTATATACTGTCATGGCTGTGAGATACGTATTTTACAGAAAGAGGGGGAGGGGGAGAGAGAGAGAGAGAGAAAAGAAGACACTTCTGCACAGATTGCAAAAGAAGGTTCTCTCTCTCTCTCTTTCTCTCTCTCCCTCGGTAGAGATATACATTTGACCTCGTGAGGTGCAGAGTACAGTTTTCTGGGAGAGGTGGGAGGGGGGAGGGCGATGGACATACCGGACGCTTGAACCGTGCGGCCATCCATAATGCATCGATTTTCTTCGCTTAATTGGACAGTCGACAGATCGTGCTTCCGATCGAAGCATATATATATATATATATATATGCATATAACTATACAGATTATAAAGGGTCTGGAGTGTCACGTGAGTTCATACAGTGAGGCATACCATAAAACACCATTAGAAAATTTTAATAGTGTCGCGTATCACCCCTGATGATTCTCACTAACATTTTTTTACCTATGTGATTTACCGATAAAAATAATAAAAAAATTTGTCAATGTATCGGCTGTGAAAATATTGGGGCAAAAATATTGCAGCTCGAAATAAAATATCGATGCAAAAATATTGTAAAAATATTGATATTTGTAACTCATTAAATTGTCAAAAGTAGACAAGAAAATTTTAATATTCTCGCGTATCACCCCTGATAATTCTCACTAACATTTTTTTACCTATGTGATTTACCGATAAAAATAATAAAAAAAATTGTCAATGTATCGACTGTGAAAATATTGGGGAAAAAATATTGAATTTTTGTAACTCATTAAATTGTCAAAAGTAGACAAGAAAATTTTAATATTCTCGCGTATCACCCCTGATAATTCTCACTAACATTTTTTTACCCATGTGATTTACCGATAAAAATAATAAAAAAAATTGTCAATGTATCGACTGTGAAAATATTGGGGAAAAAATATTGAATTTTTGTAACTCATTAAATTGTCAAAAGTAGACAAGAAAATTTTAATATTCTCGCGTATCACCCCTGATAATTCTCACTAACATTTTTTTACCCATGTGATTTACCGATAAAAATAATAAAAAAAATTGTCAATGTATCGACTGTGAAAATATTGGGGAAAAAATATTGAATTTTTGTAACTCATTAAATTGTCAAAAGTAGACAAGAAAATTTTAATATTCTCGCGTATCACCCCTGATAATTCTTACTAACATTTTTTTACCCATGTGATTTACCGATAAAAATAATAAAAAAAATTGTCAATGTATCGACTGTGAAAATATTGGGGAAAAAATATTGAATTTTTGTAACTCATTAAATTGTCAAAAGTAGACAAGAAAATTTTAATATTCTCGCGTATCACCGCTGATAATTCTCGTACACATTTTTTTACGTATATATGTGACTAACCGAATAAAAAATAAAAAAATAAATGAGAGTGAAGAAAATTTTTAATGGTCAAAGTATACCGAGATTTAAAAATTAACGAACGAATGAGAACTACGACGAAGAAAATGGTCGATGAAATGCTCTTTATAGTCATAAATAAAAATTTACTTTTTCCACTATAATATTAGTCAACGATAAATCACGTGATAGAATGAGCTATGAGCCTGCACATATATATGTGCAGCAAATATCATATGCTCTGGACATTATTGCTCGCGTCAATTTTTCTTTCTACCAGCGATAATTTTCAGGATATATCTTGCCGATTTCTGCCGATACGAGCAAAAGTACTCGGTGATCAACGCCAACGTTTCACGTAAAATAGCGCGAACGAAACGCTCGCAAAGTTGTCGAGAACTCGCGAGCAAAGATTTCGCTCCGATATGGTACATTCGAGAGGTGGAATAGCTCTGAGAATCAGAGAGAGAGAGAGAGAACGATTCTGTCTCCTTAATCCTCTTAAGTGTGGCCGAGGTTTTGCCGACAGGCGAAACGGAGTTTGTCATAATTATTGGCGAAAAAGTTTCTCTCCCTCGGCTCGTTCCATTATATATAACACATACATACTACACACACACATATATATATATATATATATATATATATATATATATGTATATATATAAATATATAAATGTATATATATGTATATATATGTGTATATATGTGTATATATATGTATATATATATTGTATATCCCATGTAAAATAAATCTGCACTATGAACCAAGCTTGTAGAATATAAGGACACTCGTGTCCTCTTCAAAGGAGGAAAAAGATATTTGCTCTCGTGCGTAGCGAATTCCTCGCTTGGGACCTCAACGAGGCGAGAGAGCGCACACACAGGTATCTCCTGAGGTTGAAAAAAAAAATTAAAAAAAAAAAAAAAACATTTCACCATTTTCCATGCACAGACAGATCCTGGGAGAGCTTGATTTGTGTCCTTTCTCAATCTCGTTCCGTCTATTCCCGAGCTGTACAAAAATTTTATATATATATATATGTGTGTGTGTGTGTGTGTGTGAATTTACACGTGGGTGAAAATAAACCGAGACGAATAGAGGAGAAACGATGAGAAATGGGAACTTTCCGAGTCGACGCGAGACGAGGGATAAATTTTCGTATGAATTATTCGTTGAATCTCGAAATCATGAAAATGAATTGATTGATTAGAGGAAGCTTGAGAGAATTTTTTTTATATATATATATATATATATATATATATATATATATATATATATATCAACCTATCAATAAAAATTAATAAAAAATCTCTCGCATATATATGTATATTTTTTTTTTTATTTTTTTTTTCTCGTGTATTATCCTGTCACTTGATGCGAGAGTTTTGAAATGGGCGCATGACGACCATAATCGTAAAAGACTCAAATGCGATAAGAGCCATGGAACGAGAGAGAGGAAGTAAAAGAGGGAAAATTTATGAAGCTCCAATGCCAGGAATCAATCCGTTGGGTCGCTCGTGTGTAGTTTAGCAAAATTACACGTTACCCTTCCCATCGTTTTTTTTCTCTCTCTCTCTCTTTCTCTCTCTGTCTTCCTTATGTTCCCCTTTTATCCTCTTTTTCATTCAGCACGAGTCTGCCCATGTCTGTATAAACCAAACGAATTTGCATGTGTCTGTGTTAAGCGGAGGGGAAAAGCGAACATCGAGGGGAGACTTTAACCCTATATATATGTATGTATATATATATATATATATATATATATATATATATATATATATATATATAATGTAAAAAACTTCAATTGCAGTGTGGACGCCATCTTGCTGGAAATTTCCACCCTTCTCATTTCTGTATGTTGCTCTTGGGTACTCGAGCAAAATTTCTAAAATAATAATGCAATCGATTTAATTATTTTTTTCTATTTTTTTTTTATTAAAAAAAAAAAAAAAAAGCTTCCCACGAAGCTCGTCTCGATAAATCATCGTTTTTACAAATCTTTCAGTCTATTGAGAAACTTCATTATTTACAAAGTTCATCCATTTCTAACATATCGTATAAAATCCAGAAGCTTTTCATCATAATGAAAAAAAAAAAAAAATTATCGTAAAAAACGTGGGATCGTGGCAACAAGATGGCTCTGAATGGCGGAGTAAAACTCTTTCAGAAGGTTCAAGCAGACGATGATATAAAACATAAAACTGGTATATTACCAGACGACAATACAGTAACGGCTAAACTATATACATATATATATATACTTATATATATATATATATATACATATATATGCTGGATGAGGAGTGCAATAGGCTACACATTTTCCTTTGTAGAGAGAATCGGAAGCACAAGAAGCGATGGAGAATAGCGTTTGAACGCACGAGCAAAACGTTCGAAGCGGTATTGCATGTGTATGAGTGAGAGAGAGAGAGAGAGAGAGAGAGAGAGAGAGAGAGAGAGAGAGAGAGAGAGAGAGAGAGAGAGAGACAGAGAGAGAGAGACAGAGGGACAGAGAGAGACAGAGAGGGAGGACGAAGAAGAGAGGGGAGAGAAAGAGAGAGAGAGCGAGAGAGAGAGAGAGAGCAGAGCGCGGTGTAAGCGCCCAATTAGAAGGAATCCAAGATGCGGAGGGTAAGTTGGGACGTGCGGGGACGAGACAGTCTCACGCTGCGGGTGTATCTCGTATGCGAGTCGCGTGTCCATTGCCCCACTGTAGAAACATACGAGACCGCGAGTTGTACTTTTCTCTCTCTCGATCTCTCACGTTTCTCGCTTCGCGATCGACGTGGCCGCGCGGAAACAACTCTTCGTAGAGTGCAAGGACCATCATACACATAAGCTAGAACACGCCCAGCTTGCAAAGATCGAGAGCAAGAGAGAGAGAGAGAGAAACGCAGGAGAGCGAGAGAGCGAGAGAGAGAGAGAGAGAGAGAGAGAGAGAGAGAGAGCGAAAGAGACGCAGGAGAGCGAAGGAGCGAAAGAGAGAGAGAGAGAGAGCGAAAGAGACGCAGGAGAGCGAAGGAGCGAAAGAGAGAGAGAGAGAGAGAGAGAGAGAGAGAGAAACGCAGGAGAGAGAGAGAGAGAGAGAGAAAGACGCAGGAGTGCGAGGGAGAGAGAGAGAGAGAGAGAGAGAGAGACGCAGGAGAGCGAAGGAGCGAAAGAGAGAGAGAGAGAGAGAGGCAGGATAGCTCACGAGAACGATCGACTCTGCACGACGTTCACGTATCGATCCACGCGATCCGCGCGTGCCTCCATCCGCAAGTTTACCAGTTTCTCAACTCTTCCTACTCTCTGTATGATGTGAAAGAAGGATATAAAACCTCATGGAGTTGGCGGAAGAAAGAGTATCACAGAAAGTACACTCTAACCTTCAAAATAGGAATAGACTGAATTTTCATTCGACGCGCGACAAGAATTCCGCCACGGCGATTCCTTCGATCGCGATTCTTTTGTTTTCTCTCATATTTTTTGTTTTTTTTTTTTTTTCTCAACGGATCTCATATGGGAATTTGTGAACCGCGAACGTGAAGTCTCCCTCGCTTATAACGTATGAAGGAAGAAATTCCTCATTGGCAAAACTTTCGTGACGGAACGAAAAGTTTATCCGACGGATAACTCTGTATCCGCCACATAAATCCGAGTGAAGAAATTGGGCATTATGGCCGATTTCTTCACATTTGGATAAAAAATATCTTTCGCGGATATCCTATGCCAAAATCATTGGTTATCCGAAAGGATAAATCATTGGTTATCAGACGGATAAATCATTGGTGATCCGACGGATAAATAATTGGTTATCAGACGGATAAATCATTGGTTATCCGACGGATAAATCATTGGTTATCCGACGGATAAATCATTGGTTATCCGACGGATAAATCATTGGTTATCCGACGGATAAATCATTAGTTATCCGACGGATAACTGTATCTGCCAGATGAAGAAATCGGGCATTATGGCCGATTTCTTCATGTTTGGATAAAAGTTATCTTCCGCGGATATCCTATGCCAAAATCATTGGTTATCCGACGGATAAATCGTTGGTTATCCGACGGATATCGCCAAATAACGGTATTTGCCAAATAAACTCGGATAAAAGATATCTACCGCGGATATCCTATGGCAAAATCATTGGTTATCCGGCGGATAACTGTATCTGCAAGATAAAGAAATTGGGCATTATGGCCGATCTCTTCACGTTTGGATAAAAAATATTTTCCGGATATCCTATACCAAAATCATTGGTTATCCGACGGATGAATCATTGGTTATCCGACGGATAAATAATTGGTTATCAGACGGATAAATCATTGGTTATCCGACGGATAAATCATTGGTTATCCGACGGATGAATCATTGGTTATCCGACGGATAAATCATTGGTTATCCGACGGATAAATCATTGGTTATCCGACGGATAAATCATTAGTTATCCAACGGATAAATCATTCGTTATCCAACGGATAAATCATTGGTTATCCGACGGATAAATCATTGGTTATCCGACGGATAAATCATTGGTTATCCGACGGATAAATCATTGGTTATCCGACGGATAAATCATTCGTTATCCGACGGATAAATCATTGGTTATCCGACGGATAAATCATTGGTTATCCGACGGATAAATCATTGGTTATCCGACGGATAAATCATTGGTTATCCGACGGATAAATCATTGGTTATCCGACGGATAAATCATTGGTTATCCGACGGATAAATCATTGGTTATCCGACGGATAAATCATTGGTTATCCGACGGATAAATCATTGGTTATCCGACGGATAAATCATTGGTTATCCGACGGATGAATCATTGGTTATCCGACGGATAAATCATTGGTTATCCGACGGATAAATCATTGGTTATCCGACGGTTAACTGTATCTGCCAGATAAACCCAATTGAAAAAATCGGGCATTAAGGAGACTCTAACTTCGAAAGCGCTCGTAGCGCCCTCCTAAACTTTAAGTAACATATGAACGTTTAATTTGATATGTGATCGAATAAAGTTGAGAGACACTGGGTATTGCGAAGAGTAGCCAAAGGCAAAAGGCCTATCTTTCTTGGCCACGAAAGAGGAAAAACGTATTCTGGTATATACAGAGAAGCTTCCTGGGCAGCCACAGCAAGTTCTAAATCATATCGCTCGATACATCAGCACAAAACAATAGAGCCACATATCGATGGCTTTTTGTGATTCTGTGTGTGTGTGTGTGTTTTTGTCTTGCTCTTGGGCACGTTTAAATTCTCCTTTTCTGCCTCTTCCATTGGCTCGTGCCGGGAAGCCCGGGGGTTGTACGACGGTAGAAGTTGAAGAAAAAACAAAAAAAAAAGAAATAAAAAAGACTTTGTGAGTAGCTTACATACGAAACGGTAAGCCACACACGAGGGTAGACAATAGAATCGCTATACATAACTACTGCGAACCAAGTACAAAGTTAAAGCCAAGAGAGCTTTTTCATTTTCTTCGTTTTATATATATTGCGCGGGTGGGCCAGCCGCGTGTTCATTAAATTGACACACTCGAGTTAAAGAGGACAAACGCGCCATTCCAAGCTAAAAAAAAAAAGAATGAAAAATTTACCAGAGGACGATATACGCGATCGAAAATTGTCTGTATAAGATCGTCAGGGAAAGACCAGGCTAAAAGTCCATTGTTTTCGTTTCTCTCTTAAAATATTGGACCAACTTTTGTTTCCTTGCTCGAGAAGGAGAGAAGTCCTTCACTGTATCTATTTTCATTATTTTTATCTCGCCAACTTTTGTTCGTTTTATGCCAAAATTTTGCTCGAGAAACTTTAAATGGTTCTGGTCGAGTGTCCAGCAGAAATGCAAATTATTTTCTATTATTTATTGATATACTTTTATTTAAAAAAAAATGTACTAGAAAAATGTACCAGAGGACGATATACTCGATCGAAAATTGTCTCTTCATCTCTGTATCTATTTTCATTATTTTTATCTCGCCAACTTTTGTTCGTTTTATGCCAAAATTTTGCTCGAGAAACTTTAAATGGTTCTGGTCGAGTGTCCAGCAGAAATGCAAATTATTTTCTATTATTTATTGATATACTTTTATTTAAAACAAAAATGTACTAGAAAAATGTACCAGAGGACGATATACTCGATCGAAAATTGTCTCTTCTTCTCTGTATCTATTTTCATCATTTTTATCTCGCCAACTTTTGTTCGTTTTTTGCCAAAATTTAGCTCGAGAAACTTTAAATGGTTCTGGTCGAGTGTCCAGCAGAAATGCAAATTATTTTCTATTATTTGTTGATCTACTTTTATTTTAAAAAAATGTACCAGAGGACGATATACTCGATCGAAAATTGTCTCTTCTTCTCTGTATCTATTTTCATTATTTTTATCTCGCCAACTTTTGTTCGTTTTTTGCCAATATTTTGCTCGAGAAACTTTAAATGGTTCTGGTCGAGTGTCCAGCAGAAATGCAAATTATTTTCTAATATTTATTGATATACTTTTATTTAAAAAAAAATGTACTAGAAAAATGTACCAGAGGACGATATACTCGATCGAAAATTGTCTCTTCTTCTCTGTATCTATTTTCATTATTTTTATCTCGCCAACTTTTGTTCGTTTTATGCCAAAATTTTGCTCGAGAAACTTTAAATGGTTCTGGTCGAGAGTCCAGCAGAAATGCAAATTATTTTCTATTATTTATTGATCTACTTTAATCAGCATGGGTGGAGATCGCCGAATGAAATGAGAGTGAGAATAAAACGTAACAGCAGCAAACACTCTGGCTGGAGAACTTGTCATGGATCGTTCATCGATTGATCGATCGGCTGGAGGAGAGATCGATCGATCGATCGATCCGCTCGGACCTCCAGTATGGAATTCAATTTCTTTGGCAAATACTTCTTTGGGAGAGAAGCATAACGTGTACGTGCGTTTCTCGCTCAAAGGATTATTTACGTTCTAACTATATAGTTCGATCAATTATATATATAACTCGACCCTACATATATATATATGTATATCTAGGGTCGAGTTTTCTGCGGAATAAGAGCGACCTCTTGTATATCATTTCACCCTCCCCCCCCCCCTCTCTCTCTCTCGCTCTCTCGTGAGGAATAAAATAGTGCAACTTTGAGCTCACATCATTGGCATTATTCCTCGAACGACGATTCTCGAATCGATTAATCGATCAACCGTTTTGTGATAGAAGACAAAGTGACGTGAGGTAAAAGCGATGAAGAATCTCAAGATTCCATATCTCGATTCTCGATATCGAACGAAACCTGAGCCTTTATATATATATATACATATCGTCGATTCATAATTTCATACGTATATATATATATATATATATATATATACGTATGAAATTATGAATCGACGATATTTCTTTTACCACGCTGAAACTCAAGATGAATGTTCTTTCCGTTGAAATCGCCCGATCGATATTTATTATGACTTTCTATATTTTGCTAATTATTATTGATTTAGTATTATTTTTTTTCTTATCGATTAATGTTTATCAAAAAAAGTTTCGGCGTCTCGACGTCAAGTAATACACGAAAAGTTTATAAATTTAGTATTAAAAACATTCCATAATATATACATATATATAAACATACATACATATCTATATATATATATATATATATATATATATATATATATATATATATATATATATCCATAAAACGGTTTTGCATTCCGCACTAAACTAGGTTAGAGCATTGATCGATCGCTGAAAATCAGAAAGTAGTTAAGCTTTGAGTTGAATTTCGTGAGATACGCCCTTTTGTTCCTTGGATGACTTTTGGAAAAGAGGCTGGTACTCTTCTCTATATACGCCTATGATTATATTCCATGTCATCGATACGCCATCTCGGTCATCGATCATCGCTCATCGCTGGATCGTTGAAGATCATAGAGAGGAACGAGAACTAGCGACGTCTCTGCTTGGCTCACCTTCTTGAGAGATGTGAGTTGTGAGCGCGGGCCGAGCGCGCTTTTGCTCTCATATATAGCTTCAACGTGATACGATCCTCCTTGAGATAGCATAACTGAGGCTGGACGATATATATATCGTTCAGCCTCAGTTATGGTTTATATATATATATATCGTCCAGCCTCAGTTATGTTATATATATATATATCGTCCAGTCTCAGTTATGCTATATATATATATCGTCCTGCCTCAGTTATGGTTTATATATATATATATCGTCCAGCCTCAGTTATGTTATATATATATATATATCGTCCAGTCTCAGTTATGCTATATATATATATCGTCCTGCCTCAGTTATGTTATATATATATATATCGTCCAGCCTCAGTTATGTTATATATATATATATCGTCCAGCCTCAGTTATGCTATATATATATATATCGTCCAGCCTCAGTTATGTTATATATATATATATCGTCCAGCCTCAGTTATGTTATATATATATATATCGTCCAGCTTCAGTTATGTTATATATATATATATATATATACATACCATAACATAATAACGTATATATATATATATATATAGGACAGATGTGAGGCCTCCAGAAAGGCAAAAACTTTATAAAGCAATGCCACGCTCGTCTCTCTTATTCGGCAGCCAAGCAAATTAGCCCTAAAGCAAGAGGGATAATGACAGAAAGAGAATATTCCCTTTGAGAGCAATTATAATTTTTTTAATCTCAATTATGAATTTAATTCATTTGTGTGTAATTGTTGAATTTTTCACTGCACATGAATACGATTCAAATTCCATATATATATACCATTTATTTTTTTAATTTTTATATAGTATATATATATAGTCTCTGGACCACAAAACTGCCACCTACACTTGTCTCGAACTATCCGCCATTTCTTCCCGAGTTGTTATACATATTCTTATGTATACATATGTATACATATATATATATATATATATATATATATATTCTCTGTATATGCCCACAAGCACAAGAGTACCTACTGTGCAGCATCTCTAACCATTGGCTTTGAAAAAAAAAAAAAAAAAGAGTAAAAAAAAAAATGCGTGACGTTATACACGCGTGTAGATCGTGAAGAAGAGCCGTAGGAAATGCCTTGTAGAGGGACACAAATGTTGCCTTTACTACTCTTAGGGGCGAAGGAAAAGGAAGAGAGAGAGAGAGAGAGAGAGAGAGAGAGAGAGAGAGAGAGAGAGGGAGAGAGTAGAAGCTGCAATGATGGTGAGATGGAAACTGCGCTCGAGCATTGAATAAATCCGCGTGGGTATATAAGAACGTTCGGTACGCGTTATACATGTTATAATTCACCCGTTGCTGCCATAACTCACGGATATTTTCTATCTCTGTCTCTCTCCCTCGCGTGGTTCTGCAGCTTCTTCGGTAGACCGTCCATGGGCGGACAACCCTGATGGCGATTCTCTCTCTCTCTCTCTCTCTCTCTCTCTCTCTCTCTCTCTCTCTCTCTCTCTCTCTCTGCCTCCCATTCTCTCTCTTTCTCTCTCTCTTCTTATTCCTCACCAGCCATTTCGCATCTTCTCCTCCACCTTCGTAGCTACCTCTCCCTCAAAATCGATTCGTGTGGCCGTCAAATACCTCAAAGCTGTTCTCTGCTTCTCGTCTCTTCGCAAAGTGGTACATACCGTATTACATTATAGTAGGGATATATAAAAGGAATATGGGTAGTCCACGAGCTCTCTTCCTTCTTAAACAGCACCAGAGAGAGAGAGAGAGAGGGAGAGAGAGAGAGAGAGAGAGAGAGAGAGAGAGAAAGAATTTACGTCTCGTGTCCTCCTGTAAATACTATGTCGTTGTTGGAGAGTAAATAGCTG
>CAVLGY010000062.1:0-12500 GCA_963669185.1 Dyspetes luteomarginatus | reverse complement strand
GAGAGGAAAGAGGCATTCGATATATTATTAGCGAGAGCGATGGAGCGGGCAATACCCCCATAAAGATCCCATACGCTAGTCCTAAAGGGCGACAAAGTTCTTGTTGCAATAATCCAAGGAGCCTTAACGCGGTGAGACACGTGGTGGTGGCGCGTATATGCGTCACCGCCCCGAGCATACAACATATATAGACACTTTTTCCAGCCTCTATCGACATACACATAAAAACGTGACAAACCTTGAACGATTTATATATACACGATTATTGACGTGACTCTCCGCATATGATGAAAAATCAGCCAGAAAAAAAAAAAAAGTTGCAGCATCAACAACTTTTCAATGGACCGATTCGATTCTCCCTTGCCACGTTTTTTTTTTTTTTTTTTGCTATTTTAATCATCGATAAATGGTTAGAAAAAATAATATCAAACATTTTGTGTTATAAGCGGCAAAAGTTTGGAAAAATAATTATACTGACTGCTTGGAACGTATATAGAAAATTCCCAAGTGTTCGAAACGTCGTCCAGAATGTCGAGGAAAAAAATAATTTCAAAAAAAGTGCGAGAGGGAGCGAGGGGGGGGGTGACCAAAAGAGAGAGAGAGAGAGAGAGAGAGAGAGAGCAAAAGAGAGAGAGAGAAAGAAAGCAAAAGAGAGAGAGAGAGAGAGAGAGCAAAAAAGAGAGAGATCGAGAGAGGGTCGAAAAGGGAAGAAACTTCAAGAGCCCATGACTCCGGTGTGATTTATAGAGTCATTTAGACCGCGAGCGAACCCAGCGACAGAAGAAAGAGCGCACGCCGACACACACACACACACACACACACACAAACACGCATGAGGTTGGTAACGCGCGCTTTATGATTTGTAGGATTAAAAGGGTCCCCCCCCCCCCCACCTCCCTCCCTCCCACTCCTGAGTAGTGAACTTTGACATCGAATGAAAAAATAAGATGATGCTGGAGAAATTCGCTGAGATAAATCCACACGTGTTATAAACTCCATTTGGGTTATTTCAATCTCAATGAGACAGAAAACTTATCGGTGTGAAAATAAATGGGCAAGATGGTGGGTGGGTTGGTTTGTGTGTGTGTGCTGGTCCATTTTGTAAGAAAAATAATTATTTGTCATGTGTGCAGCCTGAGGGATTATAAAAAAATTTAATCAATAAAAATTAATGAAATTGTATCAACTCACGTGCTAATCAATCTCATCCCCCCTCCTCCTCCTCCTCCTCCTCCTCCTCCTCCCATGTTATTGGAAAAAAAATTGGAAAAAAAAATCGAAAAAAATTCTACTCCTCCCCCTCCTCCTCGTGTTAAAGAGAGTGAGAGGGGAAGTCAGAGAGAGAGAGAGAGAGAGAGAGAGAGAGAGAGAGGGAAATAAATAGAAAGAGAGAGAGAGACAGAAGGAAATAAATATAAAGAAAGAGAAAGAGAGAGAGAGAGAGAGAGAGAGAGAAGGAAATAAATAGAAAGAAAGAGAGAGAGAGAGAGAGAGAAGGAAATAAATAGAAAGAAAGAGAGAGAGAGAGAAGGAAATAAATATAAAGAAAGAGAGAGAGAGAGAGAGAAAGAGAAGGAAATAAATATAAAGAAAGAGAAAGAGAGAGAGAGAGAGAGAAGGAAATAAATAGAAAGAAAGAGAGAGAAAGAGAGAGAGAAGGAAATAAATAGAAAGAAAGAGAGAGAAAGAGAGAGAGAAGAAAATAAATAGAAAGAAAGAGAGAGAGAGAGAGAGAGAGAGAGAGAGAGAGAGAGAAGGAAATAAATATAAAGAAAGAGAGAGAGAGAGAAAAATGTGTTTTATACATGTTAGACTTAGGCGTTGTGTGTTAGGAGGCCCCGCGGCTCTCTCTGGTGCGACAAAGCCAAAAGGACCGGAATCACTTTGCACCGTTCGTTCCTTCATCTCTCAACCATTACTAAACTTTTGCTCTCTTATAACTACATATATATATATATACGTATTTCACACTATGTTACATTTTATACGCCAGTCTCTTATACAGCAAATATAACTGTATAGCATTTCACTCTATATATATATATCACGACTATAAAATATATATATATATATATATATATCGCAAACGCTCCGCTCGCATATATATATAGTCGTGATATAGAAAAGCGAACGGACCGTTTGCTTCGATTCACGTCTGATGGAAGGGTTCATGAGCTTTACGAGCGCGTTAAAAACCTTTCTAGCGGCTTTCTGCAGGCCTCTGTGATATGCGATGGAGAGCGATGAGTAAGCCGAAACAGTCGAATGATGAAGAAAAAAAAGAAAAGAAAAAAAATGAGGAAAACGAAGAAGAAAATAAATGAGGAAAACGAAGAAGAAAATAAAAAAAAAAAGAGAATTAAAAAAATGAGGAAAACGAAGAAGAAAAGAAAAAAAAAGAAAAGAAAAAAAATGAGGAAAACGAAGAAGAAAAAAAATGAGGAAAACGAAGAAGAAAATAAATGAGAAAAACGAAGAAGAAAGTGAAGGATAAAAAAATGGAAGCTGGAAAGAGAATAAAATAGAAGAAGACAAATGCCAAAAAGTCGACGAGACTTGTCACTTTTGCTGAAAATTTTTCGCTCGATACGCTCTGAGCTTTTGATCCTTCAAGTTTTTCCATTTTTATTTTCTTTGCACGATCAACGACTCGACGTAATTTCAATGTCAACCTCGAAAAGCTCGAAAAGCTCGAACTGTATGAGAACATTTACTAGGCAAATGAGTTGACTTTCGAGATGGAGAGTGTTGAATCCTCAGAACTTTTATTTTCTCCTTTCTTTCATTAAGGGTCCTCACCCTTAAACTAATTTCTTCATGTCCAAAATTTTCAATTTATTTGCATTTTTTTTATCGAGTAAATTTTATAATGAAATTTTGGACCCAAAGATAAATGTTAAAATCGATCAAGGGCTCAAGGGCCTTAATTGAGCATTGTGGAATTTAAACGAGTTATAGTAAATGGTAAATGGCAATGGTTTATATATAGTAAATGGTAAATGGCAATGGTTTATATATAGTAAATGGTAAATGGGAATGGTTTATATATAGTAAATGGTAAATGGCAATGGTTTATATACAGTAAATGGTAAATGGCAATGGTTTATATATAGTAAATGGTAAATGACGATGGTTTATATATAGTAAATGGTAAATGGCAATGGTTGATATATAGTAAATGGTAAATGGCAATGGTTTATATATAGTAAATGGTAAATGACAATGGTTGATGTATAGTAAATGGTAAATGGCAATGGTTTATATATAGTAAATGGTAAATGACAATGGTTGATGTATAGTAAATGGTAAATGGCAATGGTTTATATATAGTAAATGGTAAATGGCAATGGTTTATATACAGTAAATGGTAAATGGGAATGGTTTATATATAGTAAATGGTAAATGGTAATGGTTTATATACAGTAAATGGTAAATGGCAATGGTTTATATATAGGAAATGGTAAATGACAATGGTTGATGTATAGTAAATGGTAAATGGCAATGGTTTATATATAGTAAATGGTAAATGGCAATGGTTTATATATAGTAAATGGTAAATGGCAATGGTTTATATATAGTAAATGGTAAATGGTAATGGTTTATATACAGTAAATGGTAAATGATAATGGTTTATATACAGTAAATGGTAAATGGCAATGGTTTATATATAGTAAATGGCGATGGCTTATATATAAAAGGCACCTTCATATTAAGCACAAAGCAAATCCAAACGATCCTTCGTACATATATGTGAATGTTTGTGTGCTCGCTCTTTACCGAACGAAACACCAGAGGGTGCTTATAGTATTATATACATATATATATAGTTGAACGCTGCTGAGAGCTGACTTTACGATAGCGATTAAAAATTGCATTAACGTTCACATAACTGAAGCCGAGCCATGTTCGGTCACCCTAGTCCACCCCCCCCCCCCCTCCTTCCTCTTCCACGTCACCATATTCATTCTTATTTCTCGCGATACGAGGGCAATATATGTTTTTAAGGAGAGCATTTCCAAAGGGCTCACCCCCCCCCCCTCTCCCTTTCTCTCTGCCCTGTACTCGTATGGTGTGTGATACGCTATTATATATATATATATATATATATATATATATATATATATACACACACACACATATATGTATACATATATACAGTCGATTATATGGACGGGCTTTATCTTCAGCTATTCGTACACGCAATTTTTCTTCGTCTCTCTTTTCACGCGTCGTAATGCTCGTATAAGTTGTAATAGCCAAAGCTTAAGAGTATCGTCAGCAGTGAGAGAGACCGCGGGGAGAATGAAAAATGAAAAAAAATTGTAGGTTATATGAGAGACTTATGACGTTGTATATATTGGCATTTGAAACCCTCGTAAGAAAAAGATGAATAGAAGAAAGAAATGAGAAATAGCAGCGTGTGCGTTAACGGACAAAAAAAAAGAAAAAAAAAAAGAAAAATATTGCTAAAGGAAAATTTTCAAGTATTACTCGCGGTAATGGCGGAATGAGCCTAAGAAACATTTTTTTTTTTTTTATGTACTTACATAAAGACACAAAAAAACGATTAATTTGATTGGCGATTCGTCACGTTTATTTTTATAATAAAATTCTACATTTTGTATTAATATAATTTTTTTTTTTTGTTAATAATTATTATAATTATTAACACCAACAAAAAAAATATTTTTTTAATTATGTACTTACATAAAGACACAAAAGAACGATTAATTTGATTGGCAATTCGTCACGTTTATTTTTATAATAAAATTCTACATTTTGTATTAATATAATTTTTTTTTTTTTGTTAATAATTATTATAATTATTAACACCAACAAAAAAAATATTTTTTTAATTATTTACTTGCATAAAGACACAAAAGAACGATTAATTTGATTGGCGATTCGTCACGTTTATTTTTATAATAAAATTCTACATTTTGTATTAATATAATTTTTTGTTAATAATTATTATAATTATTAAGAACAACAAAAAAAATATTTTTTTAATTATGTACTTACATAAAGACACAAAAAAACGATTAATTTGATTGGCGATTCGTCACGTTTATTTTTATAATAAAATTCTACATTTTGTATTAATAAATTATTTTTTTTGTTAATAATTATTATAATTATTAACAACAACAAAAATTATTTTAATACAAAATGTAGATTTTTTTTATTTTCTTTTATTTACTAGCAAAGTTTATTATAATATAATAAAAATTTTCAAGAAAACAAAAGTTTATTCTAGACTTTGTGTATTGGATAAAATCGAAAGGAATTATGGGCCATCGAACTTACCGCCATTTTGTCAACAGCCAAACGATATTTTCAAAATGGCGGATGCAAAACGAGTCAATGATTATGGGCATTCTTAGTCTACGGCGATAATTAAATTATTCATTTTTGTCAGGGGATGAAAAAATATATATTTGACTTTTAAGAGCGAATTACCCGACACCCTGCGCAGTTGGAATCCTCGACAGCGCAAAATTTGTAGGTTAGGTGGGGTCTGATAGCAACATAGATGTGTATATATATACTTATACATATATATCTATATATATATACTTTTACATATAGATATACTTATATATATACTTTTACATATATATATATATATACTTATATATATATATATATATATATATATATATATATATATATATATATATGTATATATAAATTTATGTACATATGGGAGGAAAGACGATGCAGAAAGCACAGAGGAACGCAGGATGTCTTCCAGGCCAAATGGTGGGGGCAATTAATCGACCGCGGGAAACCAGTTTGTCAGAAATAAAATCTTCTCAAACGATCGCTTGACCGCGCATGCTCGGCATCATTGCAAACGAACGAACGAGCGAACGAGCGAACGAACGCGATGAGATAAAGATGCGCGAGAAGAAGTTAGAAAGTATAAAAGAGCAAAGGAGAGGTTATTGGAGTCGACACGCTGGGCAACGCTGGGAGAGCCATCTACTCTAGTTGAGTAGCGTGACCGGCCCGCGCGACGCACCTGGGATCAGCATCCTTGTATGAAATATTTTTATCCTTTTTTTTTTTTTTTTTTTTTTTTTTTTTTTTTTTTTTTTTTTTCACTCTTATCCTCATTCTTCCAAACGTCTGTCCTTGTCTTCGCATTCGTCCAGTGCGTGTACGCAATGGCGTTCAGGAATTTAGAGTATGTATATATATATATATATATATATATATATATATATATATATATATATATATGAGTGTGTGTGTGTGTGTATATATATATATGAGTGTGTGTGTGTGTATATATATATATATTTGCACGAAAGGGGCACGCATGCGCACTAGGCAAGGATACGATGTGCCCCTCTCGTTTTTGCCAAGGTCACGAGGAAGAATGAAAGGAAAGAGGTGGATAAGGAGCCTGAAGGACCCAAGAGGCAAAGAGACGCAACGTGCCAGGGCGATGAGAATCTTTCATTCTTTATTTTTCTCCCTTCCACCCGCGCGACTATTCTTTCGATCTTTCTTTTCTCGATCATTCAAATATATATATATATAAATTCGATACTATATATATATATATAGTATCGAATTTTTAAGCTTCATTTCCTTAATGATAAAAAATTATTCCAAGCGAGAAAAAGCTTTTTTTTTTTTTTTTTTTTTTTTTTACTGTTCCACATTGACCTTAATAAAATGGAAGTGACCCAAGTTCGGTGTCAATGAATTAAAACGCTAAACATTAGTGGATTTTTAGAAAAAAAAAAAAAATAAATAAAAATAAACTAAACATTAGTGGATTTTTAGAAAAAAAAAAAAAAAAAAAAAAACACTAAACATTAGTGGATTTTTAGAAAAAAAAAAAAAAAAACTAAACATTAGTGGATTTTTAGAAAAAAAAAAAAAAAAAAAAAAAAAAAAAAAAAAAAAAACACTAATCATTAGTGGATTTTTAGGGAGAAAAAAAAAGGGTTAAGTGATTGCAAAAATCGATGATTTTTTTTACCAAATTTTATAATATCCTAGGGCATGAGAGAGAGTTATTATTATAAATCGTAAAGAATATATAAAAAAAAAAAGTGCAAATTTTCATTTAAAATTCTTGAAAATTTTAATTCGGCCCCGAGAACAATATTTTCCAATCCAACCCCAGAGATCGAAAAAATTCCTCCTTCTGTAGAAAATTTTAAACAAACCCAAACACTCCTTTTGCATGGAGTTGATTTTTTTTTTTGAATTTTTTGAATTTTTTGTTTTTTTTTTTTTTTTTCACCCCTCGAAAAGTGGCACGCCTTGATTGGCCCGATAAAGGAACTGAAAAAAAGATAAATCTCTGACAAGAGAGAGAGAGAAAGAAAGGGGGGGAGGGGGAGAAGGGGAGAGAGAGAGAAAGAAAAAATTAAAGAGAGGGGGGGGGGTGAAAGAGAGAGAGAGAGAGAGCGAGCGAGCATAGCAGACTACGCGGTTCATCTTGTAACACGAAACACGGTCGAGAGAAGAAGAAGAAGAAGAAGAAGAAGAAGAAGCCGGCAAAACCGCACAGCTACCTTTCTTCAGATGTTGCTACACTAATCTCGAAAGAGGAACTAAACCAGGCGCCACTTTTTTTTTTTTCTTCCCCCCTTAAATGTGAATAAAAGTGAGCATTATTTTCTACATTATTTTTGGAGCTAATTTGCTACAAAAATGTGAATAAAAGTGAGCATAATTTTCTACATTATTTTTGGAGCTAAATTGCTACAAAAATGTGAATAAAAGTGAGGATAATTTTCTACTTTATATTTGTGGAGAAAATTTGCTCCAAAATGGTACTTTTGGTAGATTATTCGATTGATCGATTTCTCACGGTTAAAATGGTACTTTTGATCAATTATTCGATTGATCGATTTCTGACGGTTAAAATGGCACTTTTGATCAATTATTCGATTGATCGATTTCTGACGGTTAAAATGGTACTTTTGATCAATTATTCGATTGATCGATTTCTCACGGTTAAAATGGTACTTTTGATCAATTATTCGATTGATCGATTTGTGACGGTTAAAATGGCACTTTTGATCAATTATACGATTGATCGATTTCTCACGGTTAAAATGGTACTTTTGGTAGATTATTCGATTGATCGATTTCTCACGGTTAAAATGGTACTTTTGATCAATTATTCGATTGATCGATTTCTCACGGTTAAAATGGTACTTTTGATCAATTATTCGATTGATCGATTTCTCACGGTTAAAATGGTACTTTTGATCAATTATTCGATTGATCGATTTCTCACGGTTAAAATGGTACTTTTGATCAATTATTCAATTGATCGATTTCTGACGGTTAAAATGGTACTTTTGATCAATTATTCGATTGATCGATTTCTCACGGTTAAAATGGTACTTTTGATCAATTATTCGATTGATCGATTTCTGACGGTTAAAATGGTACTTTTGATCAATTATTCAATTGATCGATTTCTGACGGTTAAAATGGTACTTTTGATCAATTATTCGATTGATCGATTTCTCACGGTTAAAATGGTACTTTTGATCAATTATTAATGGAATAATAATAATATATGGACGAGTTATCATCGAGTTTTACATAATTACATCAAACTTTGCATATTTGTGGCAATTAAAATGATACTTTTAATCGATTATGTAAATTACCATTTTCACTTACCACCAATTAGCCAGGGCACCATGTTCGCCCGTGATGACCATCACGACGAGTCCGACCATAAGAATTTTCCGAATGAATAAATTCATCATTTTGCCGCAAAAGATTTTCGATCCCACGCCGATCAAATTTCCCAGATCACCCAATTCGCCTTCTATACCGATATATTCAGTTATAAGATGAGCGATGAATTTTTATCGCGCACTTTTTCGTATAACAATCGGATCACTTTGGGCTATTTTTATTTCTTTTTTTCTTCCAAATTTTTATTAAAATTTTTGGAAATTCTCAACTCTGCATCTTTTGGCTTGAAGAAAAAGCGGTAAAAAAAAAATCGCGAGAGACTTGAGAGAGAAAGAAAACGCTATAAAAAATTTCCTCTTCGACCACCCTGAGGATCTTAAAAAGTCACTAGACGTTCTATTGTCTTGAAGAAAAATCGGTAAAAAAAATCGCGAGAGAATTGAGAGAGAAAGAAAACGCTATAAAAAATTTCCTCTTCGACCACCCTGAGGATCTTAAAAAATCACTAGACGTTCTATCGTCTTGAAGAAAAATCGGTAAAAAAAAATCGCGTAAGAGATTGAAGAGAATTGAAAGAGAAATAAAAAGAAAACGCTATAGATGGGCGCGGGGGGGACCCCTTGAAAGAGATGTCCTTGAGATGAAAGTCCGTCTCACACGTACGTAAGGAAGAAGCACTCCTGATCAGCCTGTTGGGTAACCTCTCCTCTTCGACCACCCTGAGGATCTTAAAAAGTCACTAGACGTTCTATTGGCGCGCGCGCGGACACCACCAAACTCGTTTTCGTACAGGAGGTGAAGACAGAGAGAGTGAGAGAGTGAGAAAGAGAGACAGAGAGAGAGGGGAAGAGAGAGAACGAGGCTTCTTATCAATACAGTTTTTCAACGAGTTCTTTTCGCTCACTCCTTCTTCTTCTTCTTCTTCTTTATTCTCTTATTCTCTATTCCGTCAATCTTTTCAAACGATCCTAACTTTTCCTCGGTTAGATACTTCGAGGTTTTTACTAGACAAGAATTAAATTCTTGGTCTCTGGCACTCGTTATTGTCCTTCTGATGACTTTGAACCTCCAAGGACGACCTTTTGAACTTGTTCGTATCGGTTCGTGACCTCTACGACATTGAATTGGATCGTTCAAACGAGCTGGGAGCAAATCCGGCGGGATCTCGAGCTCGCGAGTAACCGGAAATCGATAGAGAGCGGTGAGAATGAGGGCGCTAGTTGTATCCTGTCGATGGTCGACGATCTGCGTCTCCGCACTTGGCGCTGCTCTCTGCTTTTATTCTCTGGCAAACCGAACGATTTTTCGCTCCACTTTTTGTTGGTTTGAATTAAATTCTTCGAGGTTTTTACTAAACAAGACTTAAATTCTTGGTCTCTGGCACTCGTTTTGTCCTTCTGACCACTTTGAACCTCCAAGGACCAACAAGGACAAGGACAAAGACAAGGACGACCTTTTGAACTTGTTCGTATCGGTTCGTGACCTCTACGACCTGGAACTCGATCGTTCAAACGAGCTGGGAGCAGATCCGGCGGGATCTCGAGCTCGCGAGTAACCGGAAATCGATAGAGAGCGGTGAGAATGAGGGCGCTGGTTGTATCCTGTCGATGGTCGACGATCTGCGTCTCCGCACTTGGCGCTGCTCTCTGCTTTTATTCTCTGGCAAACTAAACGATTTTTCGCTCCACTTTTTGGCACTCGTTATTGTCCTTCTGACCACTTCGAGCCTACGAGGACGAACAAGGACAAGGACAAGGACAAGGACGACCTTTTGAACTTGTTCGTATCGGTGACCTCTACGACCTGGAACTCGATCGTTTGCGATCGTCTGGCAAACTAAACGATTTTTCGCTCCACTTTTTGGCACTCGTTATTGTCCTTCTGACCACTTCGAGCCTACGAGGACCAACAAGGACAAGGACAAGGACAAGGACGACCTTTTGAACTTGTTCGTATCGGTTCGTGACCTCTACGACCTGGAACTCGATCGTTTGCGATCGTCTGGCAAACTAAACGATTTTTCGCTCCACTTTTTGGCACTCGTTATTGTCCTTCTGACCACTTCGAGCCTACGAGGACCAACAAGGACAAGGACAAGGACAAGGACGACCTTTTGAACTTGTTCGTATCGGTTCGTGACCTCTACGACCTGGAACTCGATCGTTTGCGATCGTCTGGCAAACTAAACGATTTTTCGCTCCACTTTTTGGCACTCGTTATTGTCCTTCTGACCACTTCGAGCCTACGAGGACCAACAAGGACAAGGACAAGGACAAGGACGACCTTTTGAACTTGTTCGTATCGGTTCGTGACCTCTACGACCTGGAACTCGATCGTTTGCGATCGTCTGGCAAACTAAACGATTTTTCGCTCTACTTTTTGTTGCTTTGAATTAATCGACTCAGTAAACACGATACGAAAGCACTGCGAGAGACCCTCGGACTCTCACAATCGCTTCGTATTATTTATCGCGCGTATTTTACATTTTCCTCGATAATATTTTCGAGCTCCTTTGTAATTTTTTTTATTTTTTTTTCAAACTTTACTCACAGGTCGCAGTGAGGATTTTTCACGAGGACAAAATTCTCGATCGCGACACAAATATATAGTTATTACCTCAGCAATTTTTTAAACCTCGTCAATAAATTTTCCTTACGTTTTTTTTTAAATCCTTTTCTTTGGATTTATTTCACTCGTTTATTTTTCGCAAAATCCAGCGCGCGATTATTGACAAAAAAATCATCGGGGCATCGAGGGAAAAATCTGTGCGATATATTTTTTTTTTCCGCGAAATATTTTTTAATGTCTGTCCGCACTATGGAAAATTAACAATTTTTTTTTTTCACCCTTTTCTTTGGATTTATTTCACTCGTTTATTTTTCGGAAAATCCAGGGCGCGATTATTGACAAAAAAAAAATCATCGAGGAAAATCTGTGCGATATTTGATTATTTTTTAATCTGTGAGGTTTCCTTTTTTTTTCTCAATTCTTTCAGATCGAGTTAATTCTGAAAAATCTGAAAAATATTTTTACGAGATTCCTAAGATTTTCACAATTTTTTTTTTCACCCTTTTCTTTGGATTTATTTCACTCGTTTATTTTTCGGAAAATTCATCGCGCGATTATTGAAAAAAAAAAAATCATCGAGGCATCGAGGGAAAAATCTGTCCGATATTTTTTTTTTTTTTTCCTCGAAATATTTTTCAATGTCTGTCCGCACTGTGGAAAATTAACAATTTTTTTTTGCTTTTCCTCAAATTCTATTTTCACAAATTTTTTTTCACCCTTTTCTTTGAATTTATTTCACTCGTTTATTTTTCGCAAAATCGCGATGGAAAATTATGGAAAATTAACAATTTTTTTTGTTTTCTTCAAATTTTAATCTCACAATTTTTATTTGTTATCTCGGATGCTGTGCAGAATATTTCTCTTATTTTTTCCCCTCTCTCTCTCTCTCTCTCTCGAGAAAATTTAAATCGATAATTTTGCCATTGATCGATAAAAATTTGTCATCTCGATAATGATAACTCGCCAGGGGACGATTCATTCGTGTTAATTTTTCCAAATTTTTTTTTAACTTCGCGACTACTCTCAGGCGTACGAAAAAAAAAAAAAAAAAAATCGTTGAATTTAAATACGTCGACGACGACGATCGCGGCCACCACGACGACGACGACGACGACGATGCGACCCGTTCGACGTTCGCGCACGTACTGTGTACAGATTCTGGTTGTCACGAGGAAAAGGCTAAAACACGTACCGCCGAAGTAAAGGTACAGAACGGACCAGAGAAGAGCCAGAATCGGGCGAGTATT
>CAVLGY010000061.1:0-22794 GCA_963669185.1 Dyspetes luteomarginatus | reverse complement strand
CCGCGCCAATGCCGCTCGTACTTTTATTGGCTATTTACAGAGGGAATGGCTTCTAAATTAACTGCAGACTGCCGGATCACTTCCTATTTTGTACAGGGCGAAAAGCTCACCCCCACCCACCCCCACCTCCCGGCCACGACATATTCGCGCATCCCTCCTTTATCCCTTCAGCAACACTTTTTGGAGTCGCAAACTCGCGCGAATTGCCACTGCGATGATCCAGTAATTTTTTATTATTATTATATATATATATATATATTTTTTTTTTTTTTCCATCGTCATGTATATAAAAAGTTTTTCGAGATCTTTGAATTTCTTCATTTCCGCTCTCGTTTCGACGATAATTAGCCCACGTCACAACACACACATATATATACATATTTTTACACACATATATATATATATTTTTTTTTTTCATCGTCATATATATAAAAAGTTTTTCGAGATCTTTGAATTTCTTCATTTCCGCTCTCGTTTCGACGATAATTAGCCCACGTCACAACACATACACATATATATATATTTATATTATATGACACAGTTTATCGAATTTCCTCTGATATAAATTAAGATGTTATTACAAAATTGGTCGAAACGTCGAGGTCCGTTTACATAAATGACATTCTCGAGTGAATATTACAGAAAAAAATGTTTCGCTCCGCTTTACTCCCGATGATTTTTTTTTTCTTCTTTGATTTCAATAAATAGCTATGAAAATTAAATATCTTTTTGATTTTTCATATATAAATGAGTGCGGAAATGTGACGAAAAAAATAATAAATTTTATGCTGCCTGTTGAGATGATAAAAAAATAATTCCCTCTCCCCCATTTCAGTGAATACGGATAATTGACACTGCAGCAATTGGATTTATCGGGAAGACCCACTGGATTATTTTTATTATGAGATATGACTCGTCCACATAGGAGAAAAAAAAAAAAAAAAAAAAAACGTAATATTATTTTATAGATAATTTTTATATGCATTCGGTGATTTACGAGTTATTTGCAGCACATTTTATAGTTAATGTATATGGCATCCTTTTTTTTTTCCACCCGAAATGACACAATTTTATTCTATATGTGCCTGGTGTGCCAGGTGATTTTTTTTTTCTTTTACATTTATATATATATATATATATATTTATTTTTTTTCCACTATATTTATACCAGTGGACCAGTTTGAAGGGCCAAAAAGAATTATTTAATTTTTACAGCTTTGAATACATACATAAATATGTCTTTATCTGTGTGGGTGTATTTTTATATTTAAATGTATATATATATATATATATATATATATATATATATATATATTGGTACTGACAACTCTGGTGCGCCAAGTAAATTTCATATCTCAATTAATTTTCGTTGCCACGCGCCGGCACGTGTTGGCTATTGGGAGTTTGCCACCCGTCTATGTGCACAAACCTTCTACCCCCCACCCCACCTCATCTCTCACCACCCTCAACGCTCTTATACTCTCTTTTTCTCCCCGTCATTTCCCCTATAAACCCCCGTAAACTTCTCGGTACCCAAACACACGTTCGCAAAAGGGGATGTAATTCAAAATCAAATATATGAAGCGTTGCATCGACACCCATATATATAGATATACCTCGATAAATACCAGCAAATAACATTCGTAACATCCTTTTGTTTTGTTTTTTTTTTTTTTTTTTTTTATTATTATTCGTCTCATCGTTACACCCCCGAGGATAAACATCTTTTGACAGTGGGACAAAAATACATACCACGTCGTTTGGTCCATCGGTTGGTAGATGGTAAATGCAATAATTGAAAGTGACAGATTGAAATGACAGTGGCAAGATACGAGATTTTTTCCACACGGGACACATCAACCGAGACATTATTAAATATTTCAGTCTCTCAAAGAGTTTTTGAAAAAAACAACCCCCTCATATTTTATTAATTATGGGGAGGATAATTTTAATTATGGGATAAAATATAAAATAGCAACAATTGTATTACTTTTTTAAGAACAGAAAATACATATTGAAAGAAAAATTAATATAATTTAAATAAATAAAAAATACTCTCCACAAAATCTCCCTCATAAATGCCAAAAAATAAATACCAAGAAGATAAATATTGAAAACAAATTAATAAAATTTAAATAAATACAAAATACTCTTCACAAAAACTCCCTGATAAATAGCAATAAATAAATACCAAGAAGACAAATATTGAAAAAAAATCAATAATATTGAAAGAAATAAAAAATACTCTTCGCAATATCTCCCTGATAAATAGCAATAAATAAATACCGAGAAGACAAATATTGAAAAAAAATTAATAAAATTGAAATAAATAAAAAATACTCTTCGCAATATCTCCCTGATAAATGCCAATAAATAAATACCAAGAAGATAAATATTGAAAGAAAAATGAATAAAATTGAAATAAATAAAAAATACTCTCCACAATATCTCCCTGATAAATAGCAATAAATAAATACCAAGAAGACAAATATTGAAAAAAAATGAATAAAATTGAAATAAATAAAAAATACTTCACAATATCTCCTTGATAAATGCCAATAAATAAATGCCAAGGAGACAAATATTGAAAAAAAATTAATAAAATTGAAATAAATAAAAAATACTCTCCACAAAATCTCCCTGATAAATGCCAATAAATAAATGCTAAGAAGACAAATATTGAACAAAAATTAATAAAGTGAAATAAATAAAAAATTCTCTTCAGAATATCTCCCTGATAAATCCCAATTTAAATGCCCTTTCTTGTAATACATAATAAATATACTGAAGCTACGTAGAGTAGCACAAAATTATTGATTTTGGTATTAAAAAATATATAATAATAATTTATCTCTTTGAATTTTAGCTAAAGGATAAATTTTGAATCACGTGAATCGAGACAAGTCAACCTCGAGCACGCAAAATTTTTCGTGACTTGAACGGAGGGTTGACAAAGTGGAGGGTGGGGGGATGTAATGTACAATTGGATATGGGTGCGGTGCACTATGACCCAGGACATATGTTTGCAGGGCTTTGGTAATATATACATGTATTTTTCGGACGTATCTCTCGACACTCTCTTTTCATCCCCTCTTTTTTTCTTGCTCTCTCTCTCTCTCTCTCTCTCCCTTTTCTTTCTCGCTAACATGGCGTACAACATATTAACGGCTTAGGCCGCGGTAAGCCTTTTATATTACATTTTTCCCTCTATAGGGGGTTCGGCTAATCCGACGACGAAGCGAGCCCGAGAGGGTACGTAGTATCTACTTGTATATACACGAGTACTATATATACGACTGCATTTGAGAAGGAATGTAACCTTTCACGAAGGTCCATGCACACAATTTTCTATTCACGAAAGTTCAGAAAAAAAAAAACCTTCCATAACCTCCAAGATAAAATTTACATGAGTAAAAAATGACAATTTTCAAAATGGTCATTTGAATATTTTAATAAAATTATTAGGGGTGATTTTCGAGTAATTCGATTTTTTTTTTTCGAGTAATTCGATTTTTTTCGAACTCGAATAACCTTCGAATAATCGAGAGGTGTCTCACTGACTAATGTAAGCAGCGAAAAGCTCTATATGCTCAATGAAATGACATTAAGGGGAAACATGGACACGCGAATCGATTCAATTTATAAATTTGGCCAACTGCAATTTATTAACGGTGCGATCGCAATTGCCACACACGTCGCTATTCAGATAATTAATTAGCTACAGATAAATAGATCGTACATGTCTATATGGACAATGGCGACGTCGAATATTTATTTATTGCTGCTTTTCAGCGAATTAGAGGCCAGGGAGAAAAATACATTGGGCTATTTTTCCTGATTTTTGCTTTTAGTTTAAACGAAAATGGCTACTGGATTTGTGATCAGTGAAGAAAATTGAACCATATACGATTCTAAAAGACATTGATAATTTTTTTTTTTTTTTTTTTTTTCATTTTGACCAAAAAAAGTTTTTTCACAAAAATTGCTGTAACTTTTCTCCCTTAAGAGATAGCAACTTTTTTCTTTTTTTATTTGAATTGAAAGAGTTCAAGCTTTAAAATGCCGCTAAATTCGTTGAGCTGCGATTTTTTTAAATATTTTTTTCACATTTTTCAAGCTGGACGAGCGATTTTGGCAAATTTTTCCTACCCCTTCGATTTTGCCAATTTTCAAAGGGCTTTTAGGGATAGAAATAATTGACATATATGGATGAAACCAGAGCCATTATCTAAGTCTACTCGAGACCTTTCCAAAATCCTGCTTATGAATCTCAATCGGTCAAACGGTCGGGAAGATATCGCAGTTTGAAAATTCGAATTTTTCCTGATTCTTTTTTTGTTTTTACCAAAAATGTGAATTTTTTTTTTTTCCCTTAATGACCCTATGAGTTCGGAAATTTCCCGCTGAACACGAATCAAGCCTAATTTTGATCAAAAGCTCAAAAATTTCACGTGAAAATGAAAAAAGAACACAAACAAATTTACACACCCCTAGAAATTATATAGATGAGGTCGAAATATTTCAACCCTTTATTTTCCATACGATATAAGAAAGTTTACTCAAATTTCTAATAAAAAAAAAAGGGCAAACCAGCCAAAATTGACAAAATTCGGCAGAATTGAGTTTTTTTTACCCCCCACCCCTGAAAGGGGTTGCAAAGGATGAGATTATTCTAAAGATCATTTTCCCAGATTCTTCCGAGAGTTTACGACTAATTTTATAAAAGTTTTACAAGTGTGTATCGATGCTCGTACACACTATATATATATATATATATATTTAATCCCTAAATCCCACAGGCATCACGCGAGTCTTTTGACGTCGAACGTCATGATACGAGAGTGAAAGTGAAATGAGCGAATTTATATAACAGTGTGAGAGAAGTATTTGACGCTACGGGAGCGACCAATTAAGTAGAATGACCAGAGTCAAGGCTTGTGCATGTGATCCGAGGACAAGACTGAAAATTATAGACCTAAAATTCATCCCTTAACTGGCACTATCGATCAGGACATAACTTTGTCAGTCCCTGAACTTTGCTCTATGCTCTATATATGTACTATAAGTTTTGCAGGGTGCGTCCATTTCGGGGTCGAAGCATTGTTTGCCAAGAAACACACGCTACCCCCATAGAGCAAGAGAGAAAGAGAGAGAGAGAAACAGAGAATTTCATCCCCCTTTTACTTCCCAACGGTGATGACTTATACGACCTCACTCGGAAGCTAAACACCAAAGTCACGAAGTTTTTCCAGTGTGTGTGTGTTTGTGTGATGAGAAGAAAGTGGGATAACGATGTGTTACATGTATTTGGGGCGGTTAGTTATTTACATTGCACAGTGGGGAAAATTGAGATAATGTCGATCAGTTGATTTTTCTTGTTACAAAATTGTTCATCGTCAAATATTACATGGAATTATCTAAATTCTGTCATTAAAAAAAAATAATAATTAAAATAAATACTTATTGATCTACTTTTCGAAAATTCAAATTTTCAACCCTTATAAACCCAAAATTACAGATATTAAAATCAAGCCAGGATTATTATTTTGTTTAATAAAATAACTAAAAAACTACTTGGGAAAATATTTAACGTACAAAAAACCTACGCAGAAATTGTCTTGCAATAATCGTGCATGTATTTGGGGTGGTTAGTTATTTACATTGCACAGTGGGGAAAATTGAGATAATGTCGATCAGTTGATTTTTCTTGTTACAAAATTGTCCATCGTCAAATATTACATGGAATTATCTAAATTCTGTCATTAAAAAAAAATAATAATTAAAATAAATACTTATTGATCTACTTTTCGAAAATTCAAATTTTCAACCCTTATAAACCCAAAATTACAGATATTAAAATCAAGCCAGGATTATTATTTTGTTAAATAAAATAACTAAAAAACTACTTGGAAAAATATTCAACGTACAAAAAACCTACGCAGAAATTGTCTTGCAATAATCGTGCATTTTTTTGGGGTGGTTAGTTATTTACATTGCACAGTGGGGAAAATTGAGATAATGTCATTCAGTTGATTTTTCTTGTTACAAAATTGTCCATCGTCAAATATTACATGGAATTATCTAAATTCTGTCATTGAAAAAAAATAATAATTAAAATAAATACTTATTGATCTTCTTTTCAAAAATTCAAATTTTCAACCCTTATAAACCCAAAATTACAGATATTAAAATCAAGCCAGGATTATTATTTTGTTAAATAAAATAACTAAAAAACTACTTGGAAAATATTCAACGTACAAATTGTCCATCGTCAAATATTACATGGAATTATTTAAATTCTGTCTTGGAAGGCCTAAAGCTCCTAAATGATAGAAAAAAATTACAAATGCCAAAATTACAGATATTAAAATCAAGCGACGGTTATTATTTTGGTAAAAAAAGTAACTAAAAAACTGAGAAAATGTTCAACGTACAAAAAGCCTACGCAGAACTTGTCCCACGATAATCGTGCATTTCTTCACCCTGTTAGTTCGTCGCAAATCGTGAGGAAAAACGTGTGAGCTTCTAGGGGAGGAAGGGGTGATATATTTGAGGGAAAAAAAGGGACCTGAGGGACCGAGAGGAAAAAAAAGTGTCGAGCCAAAGAGAGAGAGAGAGAGAGAGAGAGAGGGTAGGAGAGAGAGAGGGAGAGAGAGAGAGAGAGAGAGAGAGAGAGAGAGAGAGAGAGAGAGAGAGAGAGAGAGAGAGGGTAGGAGAGAGAGAGAGAGAGAGAGAGAGAGAGAGAGAGAGAGAGGGCAGGAGAGAGAGAGAGAGAGAGAGAGAGAGAGAGAGAGAGAGAGAGAGGGGGGGGGGGACAGACAGACAGACAGAGAGAAAGAGAGAAAGAGAGAGAGAGAGAGAGAGAGGGTAACGGAAAGACCGTGAACGAGAGGCAGAGAAAGATAGTATGGAAGCTGCGCTAACGTTATATCCGCAGAGCGGTGATAAATCGCTAGTTTGGACTCAAGTTTTCGGCGTAAATCTCGCCACGTTTTAGCGCTAAGTCCAGCTACTCATCCTGCGGGATCAAGAGGTGCAGAAGAAGCTCTCGCTCTGTCTCTCTTCGATGCATCCCCTTTCTCAACTGACGATGAGTTTAGTCCCAGGGACGTCCGATCTTCGTCTCTTTCTGTCCCTCATTTTCTCTTCTGCTTTCAGACTGTTGGTATCGCGCAGGCTCATCTCCTTTTCTCATGCCATTTTGTTTCTTCCACGAAGTCGAGTATACAAATCCACTTGACTACAATTTTAAATCTGATGGCCTTACAGCTCGTACAACACGCCATGTGCAATTTTCAAATACGAGAAGATCATGTGGAATTTTGAAAAAAAAAAATCCACAAATACTCACGCAGCTCGAACAAAAAAAAATTGTTCAGTAAACAAAAGAAATAAAATGATTTTTAAACAAAACCAAAAAATTTGGTCAAAACAAATTTTATTCCAAATGATTATAAATATGACAGTTTGCGAAATAATTTAAATGAAAATTAAACTAAAATTCATTTTATTTTTGTGTCATTTTTTATTAGATTTTTGAAAAGAGTAAAAAAAAACATCCCTCGATGGCACTCCGTGTGAGAGCCCAGAATTTCCAATCAAACTAAAATTATATTTAATAATTATTATTATTATATTTAATTATTATTATTATTATATTTAATTATTATTATTATTATATTTAATAATTATTATTATTATATTTAATAATTATTATTATTATATTTAATTATTATTATTATTATATTTAATTATTATTATTATTGTATTTAATAATATTTTTGAGTCATTTTTTGGTCCATTTTTTGTCCTACAAAGCGCCATTCATCCCCTAAAATTGTCATTCATTGATACGGACACGAGAGAGTAAAAAAAAAAAACATCCCTCAATGGCACTTTGTGTGAAAGCCCAAAATTTCCAGCTGGTAGATAACAGAACTCGAATCCTAATCCATTCTCATTAGACCTTTAACGGACCATCGGAAATCCTACCATGGAATTTCGATCCTTTGGACGGGGTGAAGGTCACGCACAAGAAAAATTCAAACAAACTAATACAGTTAGTAAAATGGAAGATCAGATTTGATCGTAAAAAAAAAAAGAACTGGAAATAGTCTCGAGGATTATTTAAAAAAAAAAAAAAAAAAAAAATTGAACGTTGCGAACTGCGTGGACGATCAAATATATAGAAACGCAACCCTTCCACTTGTCTTTTCAAGGAAAATAACCTTCAAGGAAATAACCTTCTCCACATGGTCTCCTGTAATTTTACTTTGTCGACAACTGCAGCAGCAGCAGCAGCATCGTGTCGACTTTCCCGTCACCATAAGTCCGGAGAAAATTGAAAAACTTCACGGGAAAATTGTCCCAGCGTCCGCTACTAAAACTTGGGCTGAACTCTGCCCTGGTTACGCGTGCCCACAATTTCTTTCTCCTCTCTCATTTTCTCTCAAACTCTCGGCCATTCTTATCTTCTCTCTTCTTCCTTAAGAAGAACCCTCTGGCTAGCCAAGCAACGACATACATTCTAAAACTAATTAAACTTTGGACCTACGGACATGCCAACCGTCCATAGACTACCCTCTCGTGTAACCTCACAGCACCCCACGAAAATTTTCGCCTCACCAAGAATTCACTGGAAAAAACAATTCCACGACTAGATGGTCTCCGTATAAATCGCGTACAAAAAGTTCCTTCCCTATATAACATATACGGGGTTGGGTGAAATTTGTTTAGAATTTTATTCAGCAAACTCTGTACTGTTGTAGCCAGTGGAAGATGGAAAATTTCCAAACTCTAGAGATTTTGTATTTTTCTATTTATCGTTTGCAAATTCCAAATTATGGCAGATCAAAATTTTTAGGATACAGGACCAACTTTTTTGACATTAACGCCAAATTATTAAACTATTTCAATCTGACCCAAATAATAAATTTCGACACACTTCCATCAATTTATTATTTTTATACAAAATTATCATTTTTTTTTTTAAATAAAAAAAGATATAACATATACGGGGTTGGGTGTAATTTGTTTAGAATTTTATTCAGCAAACTCTGTACCGTTGTAGCCAGTGGAAGATGGAAAATTTCCAAACTCTAGAGATTTTTTATTTTTCTATTCATCGTTTACAAATTCCAAATTATGGCAGATCAAAATTTTTAGGATACAGGACCATTTTTTTTTTTAAATAAAAAAAAGACATAACATATACGGGGTACGTAGCAGTGCAATTTGTGCTACTGAGGTCAAATTATCAAAATCTTTCACTATTATGGCATTAATTATAAATGACACATTTCCATATCATCGAAAGATTCTTCGAATCAGTCAAGTTTCCTTATTTTCTTTGACGAAATTCATTAAAATATTGCAAACGAATTCCAACCCGATGAGCATATCCTCGATTCAAGAATAAACATTTACAAGTGAGTTTTGGGCATCGTTACAAATATACAGATATGTGTGGGATTGAGAGTTGACGATCGTGAATATTTGCGGTTTGGGTATAGCCCCGGACTTGTTATACTGTACCAAAGGCCAGGAATTTGAGATATGATTGGAACTCGAGGATCGTACAAATGAAGAGCACATGGGCTATAACTGCAAGCATATCACAATGGTAATAGAGTTGTTACGCAGCAAAGAGATGCGGTAGAGATTGAGTGAGAGAGAGTGAGAGATGAGGGGGGGGTAGAAACATAGAGAGAGGGTAGGAGAGAGAGAGAGAGAGAGAGAGAGAGAGAGAGAGAGAGAGAGAGAGAGAGAGAGAGAGAGAGAGAGAGAGAGAGAGAGAGAGAGAGAGAGAGAGAGAGAGAGAGAGAGAGAGAGAGGGTAGGAGAGAGAGAGAGGGTAGGAGAGAGAGAGAGAGGGTAGGAGAGAGAGAGAGAGGGTAGGAGAGAGAGAGAGAGGGTAGGAGAGAGAGAGAGAGGGTAGGAGAGAGAGAGAGAGAGAGAGAGAGAGAGAGAGAGAGAGAGAGAGAGAGGGAAGAGAGAGAGAGAGAAAGAGAGAGGGTATGAGAGAGAGAGAGAGAGAGAGAGAGAGAGAGAAAGGAAGAGAGAGAGAGAGGAAGAGAGGAAGAGAGAGAGAGAGGAAGAGAGAGAGAGAGGGTGGGGAGGGGGAGAGAGAGAGAGAGAGAGAGAGGAGGATGGGGGAGGGGAGAGAGGGAAAGAGAGAGAGAAATGCAAGTACACGTTCACGATCAGCTCTCCGAGTTTGAATCTCTCGTTCGCTCAGTTTCGTCTCTGTGCCAATGTCAGTGTGTGTGTGTGTGTGTGTGTGAGTGAGTGTGTGTCAGGGTAGCGGGGCTGAGGCTAGTATATGGATATTATAGAGCTGTAAACGAGGCTCGAGGGTAGTTCTCTAGCCGTGTTAAATTGAAACGCTCGATATGGAAACATCTAATGAAAGCATATATATATACGTGAACGTTGCTCGTCGCGGTATATATATATATATATATATATATATCGGGCTAATATATGAGAACGTGCAAAGCCTCCATTTCCACTTTCCTGATCTGTATATATATATATATATATATATATATATATATGTATAACCCCCCCCCCCAACCCGATGCTATGTCTCTTTCTCTCCCCCCCCCCACCCCCTCCCATCCTTGATCCGCCGCCCTCTATCGAATTCTATCCAGCACTCAAAATCGACTGAGGGAGCAGAAGGTAATAATTTACGAAATGGTACTTCAGAAACGAGAATGTATACGCGTTTGGATGAAACAAAGGGTATAATGATCGTGATGGTGATTATAGCGAGCAGAAGACCTGGCAAGCTATCATAATGAAAATCATGTGGTCCATATACTGACACTCCAAAAAGCTTTCGGTCAGAGAACAATTTCGATTGGTACAGGTCAATGCTACATGTACGATACATGGAAATTGTTCATGTATATATATATATATATATGTATATATATGTATATAGGCTTGATTCTATATTCGGTGAGCAATTTCGATTGGTACAGTTCAATGCTACATGTACAATACATGGAAATTGTTCATGGATATATATATATATATATATATATATATATATATATATATATATATATATATATATATATATATATATATAGGCTTGATTCTAGATTCAGAGAGCAATTTCGATTGGTACATTTCAATGGTACATGTACAATACATGGAAATTGTTCATGGATATATATATATATATATATATATATGGGCTTGATTCTAGATTCAGAGAGCAATTTCAATTGATACAGTTCAATGCTACATGTACAATACATGGAAATTGCTCATGTATAGATGTATATATATATAGGCTTGATTCTATATTCAGAGAGCAATTTCGATTGGTACAGTTCAATGCTACATGTACGATACATGGAAATTGTTCATGGATAGATATATATATATATAGGCTTGATTCTATATTCAGAGAGCAATTTCGATTGGTAAAGTTCAATGCTACATGTACGATACATGGAAATTGCTCATGTATAGATGTATATATATAGGCTTGATTCTATATTCAGAGAGCAATTTCGATTGGAACAGTTCAATGCTACATGTACAATACATGGAAATTGTTCATGGATAGATATATATATATATAGGCTTGATTCTATATTCAGAGAGCAATTTCGATTGGTGAAGTTCAATGCTACATGTACAATACATGGAAATTGTTCATGTATAGATGTATATATATAGGCTTGATTCTATATTCAGAGAGCAATTTCGATTGGTAAAGTTCAATGCTACATGTACGATACATGGAAATTGTTCATGGATAGATATATATATATATAGGCTTGATTCTATATTCAGAGAGCAATTTCGATTGGTAAAGTTCAATGCTACATGTACGATACATGGAAATTGCTCATGTATAGATGTATATATATAGGCTTGATTCTATATTCAGAGAGCAATTTCGATTGGAACAGTTCAATGCTACATGTACGATACATGGAAATTGCTCATGTATAGATGTATATATATAGGCTTGATTCTATATTCAGAGAGCAATTTCGATTGGTACAGTTCAATGCTACATGTACGATACATGGAAATTGTTCATGGATAGATATATATATATATAGGCTTGATTCTATATTCAGAGAGCAATTTCGATTGGTAAAGTTCAATGCTACATGTACGATACATGGAAATTGCTCATGTATAGATGTATATATATAGGCTTGATTCTATATTCAGAGAGCAATTTCGATTGGAACAGTTCAATGCTACATGTACGATACATGGAAATTGCTCATGTATAGATGTATATATATAGGCTTGATTCTATATTCAGAGAGCAATTTCGATTGGAACAGTTCAATGCTACATGTACGATACATGGAAATTGCTCATGTATAGATGTATATATATAGGCTTGATTCTATATTCAGAGAGCAATTTCGATTGGAACAGTTCAATGCTACATGTACAATACATGGAAATTGTTCATGGATAGATATATATATATATAGGCTTGATTCTATATTCAGAGAGCAATTTCGATTGGTGAAGTTCAATGCTACATGTACAATACATGGAAATTGTTCATGTATAGATGTATATATATAGGCTTGATTCTATATTCAGAGAGCAATTTCGATTGGAACAGTTCAATGCTACATGTACAATACATGGAAATTGTTCATGGATAGATATATATATATATAGGCTTGATTCTATATTCAGAGAGCAATTTCGATTGGTGAAGTTCAATGCTACATGTACAATACATGGAAATTGTTCATGGATATATATATATATATAGGCTTGACTCTATATTCGGTGAGCAATTTCGATTGGTGAAGTTCAATGCTACATGTACAATACATGGAAATTGTTCATGGATAGATATATATATATATAGGCTTGATTCTATATTCAGAGAGCAATTTCGGTTGGTAAAGTTCAATGCTACATGTACGATACATGGAAATTGCTCATGTATAGATGTATATATATAGGCTTGATTCTATATTCAGAGAGCAATTTCGATTGGAACAGTTCAATGCTACATGTACGATACATGGAAATTGTTCATGTATAGATGTATATATATAGGCTTGATTCTATATTCAGAGAGCAATTTCGATTGGTAAAGTTCAATGCTACATGTACGATACATGGAAATTGTTCATGGATAGATATATATATATATAGGCTTGATTCTATATTCAGAGAGCAATTTCGATTGGTAAAGTTCAATGCTACATGTACGATACATGGAAATTGTTCATGGATAGATATATATATATATAGGCTTGATTCTATATTCAGAGAGCAATTTCGATTGGTAAAGTTCAATGCTACATGTACGATACATGGAAATTGCTCATGTATAGATGTATATATATAGGCTTGATTCTATATTCAGAGAGCAATTTCGATTGGAACAGTTCAATGCTACATGTACGATACATGGAAATTGCTCATGTATAGATGTATATATATAGGCTTGATTCTATATTCAGAGAGCAATTTCGATTGGTACAGTTCAATGCTACATGTACGATACATGGAAATTGTTCATGGATAGATATATATATATATAGGCTTGATTCTATATTCAGAGAGCAATTTCGATTGGTAAAGTTCAATGCTACATGTACGATACATGGAAATTGCTCATGTATAGATGTATATATATAGGCTTGATTCTATATTCAGAGAGCAATTTCGATTGGTACATTTCAATGGTACATGTACAATACATGGAAATTGTTCATGGATATATATATATATATATATATATATGGGCTTGATTCTAGATTCAGAGAGCAATTTCAATTGATACAGTTCAATGCTACATGTACAATACATGGAAATTGCTCATGTATAGATGTATATATATAGGCTTGATTCTATATTCAGAGAGCAATTTCGATTGGTACAGTTCAATGCTACATGTACGATACATGGAAATTGTTCATGGATAGATATATATATATATAGGCTTGATTCTATATTCAGAGAGCAATTTCGATTGGTAAAGTTCAATGCTACATGTACGATACATGGAAATTGCTCATGTATAGATGTATATATATAGGCTTGATTCTATATTCAGAGAGCAATTTCGATTGGAACAGTTCAATGCTACATGTACGATACATGGAAATTGCTCATGTATAGATGTATATATATAGGCTTGATTCTATATTCAGAGAGCAATTTCGATTGGAACAGTTCAATGCTACATGTACGATACATGGAAATTGTTCATGTATAGATGTATATATATAGGCTTGATTCTATATTCAGAGAGCAATTTCGATTGGTAAAGTTCAATGCTACATGTACGATACATGGAAATTGTTCATGGATAGATATATATATATATAGGCTTGATTCTATATTCAGAGAGCAATTTCGATTGGTAAAGTTCAATGCTACATGTACGATACATGGAAATTGTTCATGGATAGATATATATATATATAGGCTTGATTCTATATTCAGAGAGCAATTTCGATTGGTAAAGTTCAATGCTACATGTACGATACATGGAAATTGCTCATGTATAGATGTATATATATAGGCTTGATTCTATATTCAGAGAGCAATTTCGATTGGAACAGTTCAATGCTACATGTACGATACATGGAAATTGCTCATGTATAGATGTATATATATAGGCTTGATTCTATATTCAGAGAGCAATTTCGATTGGTACAGTTCAATGCTACATGTACGATACATGGAAATTGTTCATGGATAGATATATATATATATAGGCTTGATTCTATATTCAGAGAGCAATTTCGATTGGTAAAGTTCAATGCTACATGTACGATACATGGAAATTGCTCATGTATAGATGTATATATATAGGCTTGATTCTATATTCAGAGAGCAATTTCGATTGGAACAGTTCAATGCTACATGTACGATACATGGAAATTGCTCATGTATAGATGTATATATATAGGCTTGATTCTATATTCAGAGAGCAATTTCGATTGGAACAGTTCAATGCTACATGTACGATACATGGAAATTGCTCATGTATAGATGTATATATATAGGCTTGATTCTATATTCAGAGAGCAATTTCGATTGGAACAGTTCAATGCTACATGTACGATACATGGAAATTGTTCATGGATAGATATATATATATATAGGCTTGATTCTATATTCAGAGAGCAATTTCGATTGGAACAGTTCAATGCTACATGTACAATACATGGAAATTGTTCATGGATAGATATATATATATATAGGCTTGATTCTATATTCAGAGAGCAATTTCGATTGGTGAAGTTCAATGCTACATGTACAATACATGGAAATTGTTCATGGATATATATATATATATATAGGCTTGATTCTATATTCAGAGAGCAATTTCGATTGGTGAAGTTCAATGCTACATGTACAATACATGGAAATTGTTCATGGATAGATATATATATATATAGGCTTGATTCTATATTCAGAGAGCAATTTCGATTGGTAAAGTTCAATGCTACATGTACGATACATGGAAATTGTTCATGGATAGATATATATATATATAGGCTTGATTCTATATTCAGAGAGCAATTTCGATTGGTAAAGTTCAATGCTACATGTACGATACATGGAAATTGCTCATGTATAGATGTATATATATAGGCTTGATTCTATATTCAGAGAGCAATTTCGATTGGAACAGTTCAATGCTACATGTACGATACATGGAAATTGCTCATGTATAGATGTATATATATAGGCTTGATTCTATATTCAGAGAGCAATTTCGATTGGAACAGTTCAATGCTACATGTACGATACATGGAAATTGCTCATGTATAGATGTATATATATAGGCTTGATTCTATATTCAGAGAGCAATTTCGATTGGTAAAGTTCAATGCTACATGTACGATACATGGAAGTTGCTCATGTATAGATGTATATATATATATAGGCTTGACTCTATATTCGGTGAGCAATTTCGATTGGTACAGTTCAATGCTACATGTACAATACATGGAAATTGTTCATGGATAGATATATATATATATATATATATATAGGCTTGATTCTATATTCAAAGAGCAATTTCGATTGGTAAAGTTCAATGTTACATTTTCAATACATGTACAATCTACGATACAATGTTCATATATATATATATATATATATAAAATAAATAAAATATATATAGGCTTGATTCTATATTTGTAAGTATGCATATGAAAAAATAAAATTTCTCCATTCACTCAATTAATTTATCTGACGATTTAAATGATTTTACAATGTCTTTCTCTCATTCTAAAATATAAACTGAGTATATAATTCTCAATTCATATAAAATTGGAAAAATTATCATTAAATAAATAGACAGAATATTTCACAAAAATTACATCTAACTAGAGTGAAAATTAAACTGGTGAAGAGAAAAATCAAATGAGGTTCTGCTGTAGCGAGGAAATACTCGCATACATATTGGACGAGAATGGGAAGTTTTCACTCCTCCCAATAAAAGTCATCTCGAGCCAGTAGAGATCGAGCGACAGATACTGCTATAGGCATTATATATTATCTATATATATATATATATATATTTATTTATTTTATTTTATATATATATAATATATAATATATATATATATTGAATCGATATATGTCGAGTGTGTATTAAAAAATAACACATAAAATCTCTCAGAAACTGTATACGTCTCTGGTGCCATTCTTCTCATGACGAGAGGATAGAAATTGGTCGTGTGGAAACAATTTATTTTCAATTCATCAGATCGCTTGTATATCGATACGGAGAAAAAGGAAAATATATCTTCCTCTTCCTCGTCCATCTCATTGACATCGGTCTCATGTACTCTGAGTTTTTTTTTTTTTTTTTTTTTTTCGTCTCCAGGCAGACTTCACCCTATCACAAAAAATCATAATCGAGTAACAGAAAAATAAATTTCGTGATATAAATTTATTTCTCTGTCACTCGACTCGTCTTCTTCAATTTTCTCATTTTTCAATTTTAATTATTTTTTCATCCCCTTCGTTTAAAATTTTCCTGGCATATTATTGGCTGTGTGTAATTATTTTTTTTATATTTCTATTTATTTTTTTTATTATATTTCCTTCCAAGACTCCAAGACGAATTCGGTCAAAAATATTGACAATACGAGAAAGGTCGAAGAATTTTCATTGTCAGTCTTTGACTTCTCAGGTTCAGCCATTTTGTCACCGTTACCATTTGGCCCACCAAAAAAAGGGCTACTGTCCAAAAGTTCACAGGCTTCTCCGTCTGTCTGTCTGTCTGTCTCGCTCCCCCCCCCCTCCCCCCTCCCCGCCCCTCCTCACCCTTCTCCCACCCCTCTCCACCCCCTCTCTCTCTCTCTCTCTCTCTCTCTGTCACACATACACGAACTCTCTATCTTCCCAATCTCAACTGTACGATCAGAGCAAGTTCGGTGACTGGTTGAGGGTGAGCTCACACACACACAGACACACACACACACATTGGCATTATCATCGGTGTGAGCGAGTGGCGCCCTGTGAGTACAAATTGTCGCAAATTGGAGAAAATTGAATGAAGCTCACGCGGCGGCTTAACGAAGCCAGAGAGTGCTAAATCCTTGGTGGGAATACGAGACCTATCTCAACATTCGGCCGACTTTCTCGGTCGTAGATTATTCTCATATTGGCCTGTCACACACATATACACATCGATAAAAATTTCAATGCGTCAAATACGCATATCTGTATGTATATAATTTTTTTTTAAATAATGGTGAACCCTCCATATCACTCAACAGTCTATAAAATTATTTATTTATTTATTTATTTATTTATTTATTTATTTATTTATTTATTTATTTATTTATTTATTTATTTATTTATTTATTTATTTATTTATTTATTTATTTATTTATTTATTTATTTATTTATTTATTTATTTATTTATTTATTTATTTATTTATTTATTTATTTATTTATTTATTTATTTATTTATTTATTTATTTATTTATTTATTTATTTATTTATTTATTTATTTATTTATTTATTTATTTATTTATTTATTTATTTATTTATTTATTTATTTATTTATTTATTTATTTAAATTTCACTCGCTATTCTTGCAATTGTTGCAAGTAAGATATTTAGGGGTTGTTGAGACTCAAACAGATTTTCTAAAATAATGCGAATTGTTTTTTTTTTTTTCAAGTTGAAAACATTTCAACCCTTATCATGTACAGAGCGAGAGCCATATTTGTATATAAAGGGTGCAAAATCGATAATTGAACAATCGCGATCTCTTTCCCATTCCATAAGTCCCCACAGAGTGAAACTTTCAGCGAATTAATAATTTGGGACTGAAAAATTCCCTGAATTTGAATTTCTTATTTTTACCAACCCTTAAAAATTCTGTCGTTGCGTGAATGCGCTAATAATGCTCGATCTGTTTCTGCCACACCCTTATCTGCCGCCCCTTATCGTGAGGAAAACCTCGAGGAGTTTTTTTTTTAAATTTCTATTTAATAAAATTTTTGAACCTAAGGGTAGTTTTAAATTATTGGAGATCCAACTGTACATGTAAATTTGGATACATATAGGGTTGATATTAAGTAATAATGAGCCTTGCAATGTTTCCGCGCTTTGGTGAACCAAACGAGAGCTCCGCTCATTCTAGGGGTTGTTACATTTTGCTTATATGGGGAAGGGTGTACAATTGGGGTGGCTTACATATGCACGCGGCAAGAGCAAACGTAAAGGGAACATACCCCGAATTCAGGTATGTAATATCAAACATTCCTACCTGTGTCGTCTCTACCAGTGGCGCCCCCTCGTCCTTCACTCTACCGCGTCCTCAATCTCACCCCCGTTACAACCCCTCATTTCATACTCGTCAAGGTGATACGCGGAAAGCTCGGTTGTCAACAGCAGCTTTCCTCTCCCTTCAACGAGAACGATGGAATGCACGCAATTCGCGATTCTACATCTAATTGTAAATATGCGTATATATATATATATATAGTTATGTATATGTATGTATATACGGAGTGTGGGATAGTAAAATTTGTACGTACAGGTGGAAACAAGACACTCGATTTTCCATGGATTCATCCCCCTCCCACGACAATTCCGGCAAACCAACATAAGTTTGTATCCATGCATATAAATACCTCCCACAATTAATTATAAGCAAAATATATGTATATAGATTTGGGAATATAAAGGAGGCAAAATTTCTCAATGATTCAAATATATATATATATATATATATTTTTTAGTATTGGTACAATATTTCAAAAATATTTTTTGCAATTAAATTTTTATTTCGTGCTGATAAAATTTTGATAAAATTCGAAAAGCAATGATGAAAATTCATGAGTTAGTTTTTACGCTTGTAAAATAACGACGAATGCCGATCAATTCTCAATGGGTCCACTCGACATTACATCAATGATTTTTCACAATTATTTTGAAATCGTGCCAAATCATCCCCTTTATATTACAAGCAAAAAAATCGTTATATAATATTGATTAGAATTGAATATGTTAATTATCAAAAAATAAGGGTAGACTCGAAAATATTTTTAATATACTTTATGAATTTGCCTCTTTATGAATAAATAATTGATAAAAAAAATTGTTTCCTTGAATTATTTCCAATGGGTAGAAAAATTTAACAAACTGAAGGTTAATTGTCCAAAATACTCGACAACATTTTTAATATACTTTATGAAGTTGCCTCTTTAAGAATAAATAATTAGTTGTATGATAAAAAAAAATTGTTTCCTTGAATTATTTCCAATGGGTAGAAAAATTTAACAAACTGAAGGTTAATTGTCCAAAATATTCGACAACATTTTTAATATACTTTATAAAGTTGCCTCTTTGTGAATAAATAATTGATAAAAAAAAATTGTTTCCTTGAATTATTTCCAATGGATAGAAAAATTTACCAAACTGAACGACGATACTTCGTTGTTTTCCTGGGCTGGTGGTTTTGGTTTTCAGTACAAACGGGGAACCCCCTGATGATATATGAGGACGAGGGAACGTAGGAGGAGGAGGAGGAGGAGGAGAAGGAGATGGAGGACGATGGGTTTGGCACAAGCAACGGCTGGCTGGCTGCGTTCGACAAACTGTCAATTTGTCGTCGATCTCCTTCTGTCTCTCGACGTATGTCTCTCGTGTCTACTCTCGTTGCCCGCGGCTTTTGTGCGCCATTCGGCTTAAAATCGATCATGGACAGAGAACTCATGCAGACTCATCATACAAATATATATATAACTATGAAAATATACGAAATTCATTATTTTTTCAATAGTCATCCATTCTACCCCTTTTTCCTCATCGATCTCAGCCCATAAATTTTTATCTTTTTACTTTTTTTTTTTTATCGAGCGCAAGCTCGATCTACCAACTTTGTGCTCGTTTCTACTCTTTCTATATATATATAAGTATGAAAATATACGAAATTCGATATTTTTCAATAGTCATCCATTCTACCCCTTTTTCCTCATCGATCTCAGTCCATAAATTTTTATCTTTTTAATTTTATTTTTTTTATCGAGCTTAAGCTCGATCTACCAACTTTGTGCTCGTGTCTACTCTCTCTCTATATATATATAAGAATGAAAATATACGAAATTCGTTATTTTTCAATAGTCACCCATTCTACCCCTTTTTCCTCATCGATCTCAACCCATAAATTTTTATCTTTTTAATTTTTTTTTTTTTATCGAGCTTAAGCTCGATCTACCAACTTTGTGCTCGTTTCTACTCTCTCTCTATATATATATAAGAATGAAAATATACGAAATTCGTTATTTTTCAATAGTCACCCATTCTACCCCTTTTTCCTCATCGATCTCAACCCATAAATTTTTATCTTTTTAATTTTTTTTTTTTATCGAGCTTAAGCTCGATCTACCAACTTTGTGCTCGTTTCTACTCTCTCTCTAGATATATGAGAATGAAAATATACGAAATTCGTTATTTTTTCAATAGTCATCCATTCTACCCCTTTTTCCTCATCGATCTCAGCCCATAAATTTTTATCTTTTTAATTTTTTTTTTTTATCGAGCGCAAGCTCGATCTACCAACTTTGTGCTCGTTTCTACTCTCTCTCTCTATATATATAAGAATGAAAATATACGAAATTCGTTATTTTTTCAATAGTCATCCATTCTACCCCTTTTTCCTCATCGATCTCAACCCATAAATTTTTATCTTTTTTTTTTTTTTTTTTTATCGAGCTTAAGCTCGATCTACCAACTTTGTGCTCGTTTCTACTCTCTCTCTAGATATATGAGAATGAAAATATACGAAATTCGTTATTTTTTCAATAGTCATCCATTCTACCCCTTTTTCCTCATCGATCTCAGCCCATAAATTTTTATCTTTTTAATTTTTTTTTTTATCGAGCGCAAGCTCGATCTACCAACTTTGTGCTCGTTTCTACTCTCTCTCTCTATATATATAAGAATGAAAATATACGAAATTCGTGATTTTTTCAATAGTCATCCATTCTACCCCTTTTTCCTCATCGATCTCAGCCCATAAATTTTTATCTTTTTAATTTTTTTTTTTTTTATAGAGCGTAAGCTCGATCTACCAACTTTGTGCTCGTTTCTACTCTCTCTCTCTATATATATAAGTATGAAAATATACGAAATTCATTATTTTTCAAGAGTCGTCCATTCTACCCCTTTTTCCTCATCGATCTCAGCCCATAAATTTTTATCTTTTTAATTTTTTTTTTTTATCGAGCTTAAGCTCGATCTACCAACTTTGTGCTCGTTTCTACTCTCTCTCTATATATATATAAGAATGAAAATATACGAAATTCGTGATTTTTTCAATAGTCATCCATTCTACCCCTTTTTCCTCATCGATCTCAGCCCATAAATTTTTATCTTTTTAATTTAATTTTTTTTATCGAGCTTAAGCTCGATCTACCAACTTTGTGCTCGTGTCTACTCTCTCTCTATATATATAATAATGAAAATATACGAAATTCGTTATCAATTCTACCCCTTTTTCCTCATCGATCTCAGCCCATAAATTTTTATCTTTTTAATTTTTTTTTTTTATCGAGCGCAAGCTCGATCTACCAACTTTATGCTCGTTTCTACTCTCTCTCTATATATATATATATAAGAATGAAAATATACGAAATTCGTTATTTTTCAATAGTCATCCATTCTACCCCTTTTTCCTCATCGATCTCAACCCATAAATTTTTTTTTTTTTTTTTTTTTTTTATTTATCGAGCTTAAGCTCGATCTACCAACTTTGTGCTCGTTTCTACTCTCTCTATATATATATATAAATATGAAAATATACGAAATTCGTTTGGTTCGTTATTTTTCAATAGTCATCCATTCTACCCCTTTTTCCACATCGATCTCAACCCATAAATGTTTACCTACATATATATATTTTCATATAAATACGCAGGTCAAAAGTCAAAATGTAAATAAAAAAGTATTACGCAATATCCTTCTGATTGTCTGACAATTCGACAAACATACCAAAGTCACGTAACTTTATGCTCGATATCGTTTGATAACTAACCACAATTATTTACCACCATATATATATGTGTAATCGATACAATTAATATAAAATTTAATGCGAGAATTAATTTCGGTCGTCCACAAAATAGCTTGAAAGGTAATTTATGAATTTCGATCAGAGTTAGGAAATTCGGCTGACCACAGAGTTTACCACTGCGATGCTTCATACCTACGGATTATAAGTGGAACAAAAACGAAAGTAGAAAGAAAAAGAAGATTAAAAAATTAAAAAAAAAAAAAAATGCAAGCTCATCATTTA
>CAVLGY010000060.1:0-13952 GCA_963669185.1 Dyspetes luteomarginatus | reverse complement strand
GGAGGACGAAAAAAAGCACATAAAAACGTGCCGTTGGTTAATTAACGTGGCCTTACACACCGCCTGGTTGAAATTGTTTATTTACAGCTGTGTCTGTTACGAATCAGCCTCCGCGCCGTTTTCGGTAATTATCTCCACTATACCCTGTTGGCTGGTATAAGAAAGAAATAGCCCGATAATTCCACGCTGAATTAATTCATCAATTCCACGAAAGTTCGTTCTCTGTCTCTCGGGTTTTTCCCAATTGTATTTGCATATATATATAAACTGGATGTAAAATGTTCTTCCTCTTCGGGTCAATTCTGACGTGTCGCGAATAAATGAGAATGAATTATTATTCATAAATGATATTATGATTATGATTAAAAGCTTCTCGATGGTTGAACAATTTATTCTGATGGTACATCATATTTGGGATATTCTCGTGGCCCAGCTGACAAAGCCGTGAATTTATTTTTCGTTGTAAAGATTTTTTTTGATTATTTTTAAATTTTTTGAAAAATTTTAACGATTGCGAAATTGAAATAAATTGTAGATCATGCAGGAAGTTAAATGAGACAGTAAAACGTGAAAATGAGAAGCTGCACAATTTTACTTCCTCGTAATTTCTATATATACCCATTTGAAAAGCTTCTTCTGTGAAAAAGCCAAGAGGAAGGTAATTTTTTATATAGGACGTTTTGCAGAAGGGTGGAAATCACGAGGAAGCATTTTGAAAAAATTCAATTTGCAGTTTTTTGTTTTTCATAGTGACGAATAATATTTTTTAGTATCGTCTGCTTTGCTGATTTAATTACACATGAGAGGATTTGACATTTGAAAAGCTTCTTCTGTGAAAAAGCCAAGAGAAAGATAATTTTTTATATAGGACGTTTTGCAGAAGGGTGGAAATCACGAGGAAGCATTTTGGAAAAATTCAATTTACAGTTTTTTTTTGTTCATAGTGACGAATAATATTTTTTAGTGTCGTCTACTTTGCTGATTTAATTACAGATGAGAGGATTTGATATTTGAAAAGCTTCTTCTGTGAAAAAGCCAAGAGAAAAGTAATTTTTTATATAGGACGTTTTGCAGAAGGGTGGAAATCACGAGGAAGCATTTTGGAAAAATTCAATTCGCAGTTTTTTGTTTTTCATAATGACGAATAATATTTTTTAGTGTCGTCTACTTTGCTGATTTAATTACACATGAGAGGATTTGACATTTGAAAAGCTTCTTCTGTGAAAAAGCCAAGAGAAAGATAATTTTTTATATAGGACGTTTTGCAGAAGGGTGGAAATCACGAGGAAGCATTTTGGAAAAATTCAATTTACAGTTTTTTTTTGTTCATAGTGACGAATAATATTTTTTAGTGTCGTCTACTTTGCTGATTTAATTACAGATGAGAGGATTTGACCTTTGTTTGTTTCCATGGAGCATAAAAGCACATAACATGTTTTGCATATATTGCATACACGCTATGGAGAAGAATATTGTTTTGTTAGCATGAGAGAAGGCGAGTATATTGAACGTGCAAAATTATGTACTCAGTCATGTAACTCGAGTCTACCAAACATGTTCAACGATTATATGTACGATAGGACAGTGTGTTCTACCTCACGTAACATCAAAAACAATGCTGTGCTTATGCACATCAGATCATTGGATTAATTACAACTTTATATATATAGATAAAAAAAAAAAAAAAAATTGTACATAGACATTCTTTTGAATTAAAAAAAAAACTTGTGGATTGCATAAAATATTGTTAATTATTCGGAGACAGTTCTTATTTGGATTAATTATAACGTTATATAGATAAAAAAAAAAAAAATTGTACATAGACATTCTTTTGAATTAAAAAAAAAACTTGTGGATTGCACAAAATATTGTTAATTATTCGGAGACAGTTCTTATTATTTTTCACGATAATCGTGATAATAAAGTTTGTGATAAAATTTGATTTATTTCGAGTGATGCTCAGTGTTTAATTTTTTAAATTAATGTGGCGATTGGCGAAATCGTATATATAGATAGGCCAAATGGATTTTTATTCCAATTAAAATTGATATATTGATATTCCATAAAAATTGGAAATTCCATTAAAATTGATATATTGATATATATACATTAAAATAATTATTTACCGTGTAAATAAAACTGATTAATTAATGAACGGCCAAATTCTCGACTTAAAATTTCCCATTTCAACGATTAAAATTTTTATTAATTATTGAAAAAAATTTATAATAAAATTCTTCAGGCTAATAAATAATTTTGTTAAATTGAACGATTTTTTAAAAATATTCTCGAAATATGCTTTTTAAGGGATAATACCGTAAAGTATATTCAACGATTAAATTTTTTATTAATTATTGAAAAAAATTTATAATAAAATTCTTCAGGCTAATAAATAATTTTGTTAAATTGAACGATTTTTTAAAAATATTCTCGAAATATGCTTTTTAAGGGATAATACCGTAAAGTATATTCAACGATTAAATTTTTTATTAATTAGTCGAAAAAAATTTATAATAAAATTCTTCAGGCTAATAAATCGTTTTGTTAAATTGAACGATTTTTTAAAAATATTCTCGAAATATGCTTTTTAAGAGATAATACCGTAAAGTATATTCAACGATTAAATTTTTTATTAATTAGTCGAAAAAAATTTATAATAAAATTCTTCAGGCTAATAAATAATTTTGTTAAATTGTACGAATTTTTAAAAATATTCTCGAAATATGCTTTTTAAGGGATAATACCGTAAAGTATATTCAACGATTAAATTTTTTATTAATTAGTCGAAAAAAATTTATAATAAAATTCTTCAGGCTAATAAATAATTTTGTTAAATTGTACGATTTTTTAAAAATATTCTCGAAATATGCTTTTTAAGTGATAATACCGTAAAGTATATTCAACGATTAAATTTTTTATTAATTAGTCGAAAAAAATTTATAATAAAATTCTTCAGGCTAATAAATAATTTTGTTAAATTGTACGATTTTTTAAAAATATTCTCGAAATATGCTTTTTAAGTGATAATACCGTAAAGTATATTCAACGATTAAATTTTTTATTAATTATTGAAAAAAATTTATAATAAAATTCTTCAGGCCAATAAATAATTTTGTTAAATTGTACGAATTTTTAAAAATATTCTTGAAATATGTATTTTAAGGGATAATACCGTGAAGTATATTTGTATCAGACGCAATAATTATTTACCGTGTAAATAAAACTGATTAATTAATGATTAAATGATTAAATTTTTTATTAATTATCGAAAAAAAATTATAATAAAATTCATCAGGCTAATAAATAATTTTGTTAAATTGTACGATAAATTTTTATCATAATTTCACCGTGTATCCTGCAATAAATTCACACAGGCGACGCTGGTTGCCGTGAGTGACAGGGCTTGTTTTCCACATTCCATATCTCTCTCTATATCTCTCTTAGCCTTTATTTGTTGTTTTGTTTCCGTGCGTGTGAGTGTGTGCATGTCCGTTTGACCGAAGCTCGAAGGTCGACGGCTGTCAGGCAAAATCGGAGTAAAAAGTTTCTATACATATATCGTGACAGAAAAATTGTTCTCGTCAACGTCAGACAAGCGAGATCGTTGAAGGGCGTTAAAAAAATTTTTGGAAATATGTGTACGAGTGAACGAGACAGCTCATCGTAGAATGTCGTCCTCGAAGGTCAAGGATCAATCGATCGAAGAAATCGAGGGTGAGTTATCATTGAAAATCCAAAAATTCGAGACGACTGTCAAAGTGAAATTTCTTTTTTTTTATTATTATTATTATTATTATTTTCATCGTCATCAACATTATAATAATTATTTAAAAAAGGAAAATCGGCAAAAGAAACGGAACGATGTGGGACCACCGGAAAATCATCGAAATTGCCAACTCACGCGAGGTCACCCTCGGCTTCCGGTCAAAAGAGCAAAATTCCGACAAACGTCACTCACGCTGGACGTCCTATAGCTGTGAGCCAGTCACAGCTCCAGGATAATTTTCGTCTATTGACGTCCGTAGCTTCGGAGGAGACAGCCATTGCCAACTCCTCACCGATTAAGTCGGGACGATTTTCCACCTCGAAAAGCCTGACAACCGCCTCGAGTCATTCGGCAGCTCACAATCTCTCCAAAGTCCAAAATAAATCGTTGATCGTTTCAACCGGAAATTCGGCGATGCTCAAACGCCATTTGGAGACTCAATTTTTCACCAAAAAGAAACGTTACGTCATCTTAAAAAAAGAATTGACCGAAAAAAAGGTTGGCTGAGAGAGGATAAAAAAAAAATTTATAACAAATTGTCAATGTTAATTTTCACCGGCAGAAGTCCATTCGATGAGTCAGAAAATATTTTTTTACTTTTATCATTTTAGAGATTTTTTTTCAATTACCCTTTTTGGACTCGCCATTTTTCAATTTACAGATCTTTGAGCGAATTCATTTTACCAGCTGAAGCAACGATAAACTTTTTTTTCGAACATCATCGTGTTTTTTTTAAGAATTTTTAACCTTTTTCGTTTGCTGAAAAAGTTTTGACCACTTTGGGAAAAAATGGTCCGATGTGTATATATATCTTTGTGGCTTTTGATTTCGGGACTTTTTTAAAATCTAAGCCTTTTCTAACAAAATTGCACATTTCTTCGAAGTTTTATTTACCCAAAATCGTTGCAAGATTCGAAATATTATTTTTTTGACACTTGCTTATAACTGATAAATTTTCGTTAATTTTCAATTCGATTTATACTTTACAAAGAATATCACGACAATAATAACTTAATCGAGATCAGAAAACATTTTTTTTCAAATTCTAAAATTGACTCCACTACATTTTTATAAGAAATTTAATGGAAAAAACCTTGAGAAGAATAATAATTACAACAGTAATTATACCTTTTATTGTTTATCAATTTTCTTAATTAATTCATCTTTTGCCATTTTATTTCGAAAAAAAATTTCCAGCTGATCGTATTTAAAGATAAAAAAAAAAATGTTAAAATAATCGGATGATCGATTTTTATTTAATGATTTTTCATACCCATTAATTTTCCATGAGAAAATCACCATTGACGATTTTTTTCTTATTAAAATTAAAACTTAAAATTAATTTAAAATTAACTTAAAATTAACATAAAATTAACATAAAATTAACATAAAATTAACATAAAATGATCATAAAATGAACATAAAATGAACATAAAATGAACATAAAATTAACATAAAATGAACATAAAATTAACATAAAATTAACATAAAATTAACATAAAATTAACATAAAATTAACATAAAATTAACATAAAATTAACATAAAATTAACTTAAAATTAACTTGAAAAGTGGCAATACGAGAAAAAAATGAACCGATTTTTTTTTTCTTCCCAGAAAAATGCCAGCGATCTTTACGACGAGATGTCGCAGCTTCGCGAAAAGCTCATAGCAAACGGCGCCAAAGATCCAGGAAAAATCGAGACGATAAATCTCACGGATATTCCGGCTGAGAGTTGCGCGATGCGTTTACCGATCGATCCGCAAATTTTGCGAGGCAGCGGCGAGCACGTTTTCGCTCAAAATTCGTCAATCACGAGCGATTTAATTTCATCGATCTCGTTGGAAATTCGCGAAATACCGAAACGTTACGAAGAAATGAGCGAGGAAACGCTTAAAAAACTTGCTGAGATTTTTCAATTATTCGAAAAATTTGAAACGTCCGAAGGCGAGACCGAGATCGATCCAGAAATCGTTAAGAAAATCGAGACATTCAAGAATGAAAATTTAGATCTTGCCACGCGTCTTGAAGAAACGAAAAAATCTGAGGAAATCGCGACGAATGAGACAGTAAAAAAAATTTCAATAATTTGGAACGAGCTCGAAATTTCACGCGAGAGAATTTACGAATTGGAAAAAATCAGCGACGAAATAACGAGAGAATTTAGTGTAAAATTGGATGCTGCATTGACTGAGAAAAAATCGATTGAGGAAAAGTGCGAACACATGAGAGAGAAAAAAATTACAATGGAAACGGAAGTGCAAAAATTGCGGGCAAAAATTCGAGGAATGGAAACGCGAATTAACGAGGACGAGACAAAAATCTTACAATTTCAGAACAATGTCAAAAATGCCGAGGCACAGATGAAGCAAAAAGAGTCTGGGGCCGAGCAGCGATTAAAAGAAATTCAGAGAAGCTTGAAAAACAGCGAGAGCCTTTTGGCAAAAGTGGAAAAACAACGGGACAGCTTTGAGTCGCGGTTTTTATTTTATTTATAATTTTTATTCATAATTTTTATTTATAATTTTTATTTATAATTTTTATTCATAATTTTCACTCATAATTTTTATTCATAATTTTTACTCATAATTTTTACTCATAATTTTTATTCATAATTTTTACTCATAATTTTTATTCATAATTTTTACTCATAATTTTTATTTATAATTTTTATTCATAATTCTTATTTTTTTTTAAACTCGATTTTTCTAAATAGTGTGTGCTTATTTTTATTTTTTTTCTCATCAGACTAAACGAGCTGAGGAAAAATGTCAGCTGTAAGGAGAACGAGGCTGAGAAAAGAACGAGAGAATTGTCGGCAAAACTGGATACCGTCAACGCTGAGCTTGCAAAAGAACGCGAGGAAATGTGTGCAATTTAATAGAAATTAAAATTTTTATAAGAGAGATCGAGTATTTTATTTTATTTTTTTTCAGTAGCCAAACGAGAGATGGAGGAATCGAGGTGGAGGGAAATAGTGATCGAACTACATTCAAAAATCGTTTGGCCGAGCGTGATGAAAAAATTGCGATTCTTCAGCGAGAGAAACAGGAAATAATGCGAGTGGTTAATCCTGGTTTACTGAACGACCCAAATCCTCTCGTTAGTTAGATCGAAAAAAATTCTTTGTAATCGATTATTATAAAAAATTGTGTCAATTGAATTTTGATTATTGCAAAAAAATTCATTCCTTTGTTTAGAAATTGGAGGAAAATGAAAATTTGCATGAAAAAATCGTGACAGCGCTGACGAAAAAGATGCAGGATTTCCGATTGAATTTCAAACTGACGTGAGTAGATAAGGAACTTAAAAAAAAAAAATTTGCTACAAATTTTCATAATTTTCAGCCCTTTGGGAAGTTTTTTCTATTGTCAAAAATGAAAGGATAAAAGTGTAAGAAAAAATGAAATAAAATGTTTTCGATGTGTCAGCATTGAAATAATTTTTTATATTTATTCATGTGATTTTTTTTTTTCATTGTTACTGATAATATTTAAAATTATTGCAGACAAGAGAGGAACGAGAATTTGCAGAGACAATTGTCCGAGCTTCGATCAAGGGTCCAGGCACAATCGAAAGAGAGCGATAAATCATTCTGGTCGAATCGGGTAATGGAACTCGAAAAACAGGTGTACGAGTTACGTTGCAGCGTCGCCGAGCTCACCCGTTCCAACGAGGATCTTGAGATAGCCCTTAATCAAAAGCGACTCGAGATCGAGGAACAGGATCGTCTTATGAGGGAAAATAATAATGTTCTCAAAGTCAGAGACGAGGTCATAGGTCTTATAAAGGGAAAGCCTGAATCTCGTGGTAACAACGGAGAAGGTGGAAATTTGTCATTGATGAAGAAAAAGAATAATCAACGAGATCGTGAACAGGTAATTACGATTATCGATCAGAGATAGACGGAATATAATTTATTTTTTTTTCCCTAAAAAGTGTCCCTTTTATTGGATTTTTTTATCGGTATAGAAAAGACTTAGGACAAGGGTTGATCAATTATTTCCAATTATTAATTAAACGTGGTGAAAAACTAGTCAGGTGGTATATCTATTCATAATTACTATGTAGATATACACAGTGCATGTCATGCGGACTCACCAAAAGTAGTTGCATTTACAGTCGCTTGAGGGATACCCAAGTGGATCAGATAGATTAGACCAGAGTCACTAGATGAGATACTCTAAAGAAGTTATATAATGTTATGATCACCATGTAATATGTTAATCGTATGTTTCGTCCAACTATCGATACTTATAATTTGCAACAAGGATATATGGAGTAGATTCAAACATCTCGAAAATTTGCATTTTATTAGCGGTCCTTCAACTTGTATTTGCCAATTGAATCCTAAATTTCCTCAATCTTAAATCTCTCCATCAACCAAATTTCCTCGTTTGTCTTTCATCCCCTGTATTAATTCACAGGTGGACAAACAGATAGCCGAAAAGACGGAGAATCTTCAGCAATTCTCTGTCCAAATATCTCGAAAAATCGTATTTGTTTCCAACATTTTATAAGCTGTCCTTCAACTTGTATTTGCCAATTGAATCCTAAATTTCCTCAATCTTAAATCTCTCCATCAACCAAATTTCCTCGTTCGTCTTTCACCCCCTGTATTAATTCACAGGTGGACAAACAGATAGCCGAAAAGACGGAGAATCTTCAGCAGTTGTATTCGACTCTTGAAACGAAACAGATGCAAATAACGAGTCTGGAGCATCTGGTCCAGCAGATGGAGATTCAGCAGGAACGAGCTCAGGAGCAACGTACTCGTTTGGAGAAAAAGATAGCTCAGCTCCAGCTCGCGATGCATTACAAGAAGCGTCATCGGTATGTTTCTCCCGAAAGTCCAAAACTCTCCGCAGCCAAAGTTTCAGCTCCAATTTTTTGTGAATCATCGAAAAGCAAGCAGCAATCGTTGTCGGATGGTCAGGCGTTGGAAAATTCTTCTCTGGCACATCCGCGATCTTCCTCGAGGCCAGCAAAGCTATCCAGCAGATCACCATTGAGAAATTCGCCCCAACCAATGCAGCGTTCAAAAACGTTAAATTCCTTTCACTCCATGGCTCGTTCATCATTGAGTAAAATTTACGCCACTCAGGTAATGGACGAGGTGGCACGTGCTCTGAAACGTGAACGTGATTATGATTACAACAAAAAGCGTGCCATGGCTCAAAATGATACGAGATACTCGAGGCAAGATCACGGATGTGCATTTATCGGTAATAATGACGTTCTCGATGATTTGGAAATATCAAAAGAGGACTTACACGAGTCTTTCTACAATTGGTTGGTTGAGCCTTGGATGTTCGAGGGTTCGCCCTCCGAGGGTCATTCCCGAAAAGTTCACACGAGGGCGAATCGTTCGGCAAATTCAACCAGCTCATTGCACGTTAGAATGGACGATCGTTCATCATCTCGTGGTGAAAAAGCAATCAACGATTGTAGCAGGGAGTCGAGATGCAATAGTCCCGAGTGTCAACGACGTTCAGCTAACGAATGGAATTGCTCCTCGGAAATAACGACGAGAGCGCGAACGAGTCCACAGGATACCAAGCAAACTCGTTCGCGAAAACAAAGATCGTAGTGTTGATGGTCGTTGACTCGCTATCACTATAATTTTGACAATTTCCTTCGAATTCTTTTTTTTTTCCCACTTATCTTCATCGAGAACGTTACACACAAAGCATACATACAATATTGACAGGCTGAGATGTATGTTCTTTTTTTTTGGTGCAAAATTTGAAGATCTAGGCTTAGTTTTTGTTTTTTTTTTTAATCTCATAAATTTAACGTGTGTGGTCTGATTTAACAGGCTAGGTACTCCCTGCTGCATCGTCCTCGTCATCGCGTTTTTCTCACTCGCTTATTCGCGTACAAAGATGTTCCTTACAGGAGTGCCTAGCCGTTGGAACGGACCTACTCCACTTTTTTTTCCACCATACTGCTTTTTTTTTTTACAAATTCTCTCTCTATTTTGTGTGTTCTAGGAGTAGGGGCTGGCTCAGCATCCTGTAAGGAATTTTCTAATCGTCCATCAACGAACGAACCATTCTTACGTGCTTTTTTATTTTTATAAATTAGTCATTTTTTTTTTTTTTTTGTACCGATGGCTGCTGAACCATTGAAAAATTTATCTTGTGTCTCGTCTTGTCGCTTGTCCTTTATCTAGCTCATTAAACTCACGACAAATATTTTTCCATGGTTCTTCATCCCCGTTTTTATGCAACATTTATTGCGAGTCTAAAAATTGAAAAATCACAAATGGCGTCGGTGGAGTTATCAAGTTGCGTAACGTTTTGTAAGTATCAGAGCTTTTCGATACGATAAAAAAAAAGTCTCGATTCCTTTCTATAGTTATTGTATTTGTATCGACGCGTTTATTTTTTAATGAAAAAACTTGGAAAATTAAACAAAAAAAAGAAAATCTGTGGTGGTTGTTGATGAAAATTCGTTTGACCTTCGATTACTCGAGTTGTTGCTGCTTGATGAGTATGAAAAACTCCCAAGAACACGTTACGGAGCCTGCTAATTGGCCTTGTAAATTAGAGCTTTTCGACATAGAGTCTCGCATATTTTTTGGCATGAAAATTCTGTATCCCGTTTTGTAGTTATTGAAGATAATTCAAGATGGCGTCGGAAAAGTTACAAAATAATCTCTATGAGTACCAACAAAGACAGACGAAGATGTTAAACGCGAAAAAAAAAAAGATATCCCGATCCTGTTTTATTCTTGCTATATTTGCCATTTGATTCATTTAATTTACAATAAAAATATACGAGATGAAAATATAATACTTATTTACAACAATTATGGACAAAAATTCAAGCAAATGTTAATCGCTCTCGTTATCGCTGCTCCCAGAGTATGAGCCTAACAATGACAAACCATTGGATTTGCTCTTTTCGTCACTCGTAATGGTGATTATTGCATTTTCTTTAGTTTTGGAAGATTCTACTTTTTCGATAGAATCCTGAGCGATTGCGGTTTGTGACGAGCTCGATTCAATCGTACTTTTCCCACTGGCACTACTCGATGTCGTTTTAACTCCCAAAATCGTTTTTTTCTTCACTAAAGTACTCAGATTAGTGCGTGACGAAGTAGCGACTGTCGGGTTCGAGGTCCACGATGAGCCTGCAGTACCGGAAGTTGCTGCTTTCGTACTTATTTTCTCAACACGATCCTGAAATAAAGATAATTTTTAATATTCCGTACGGCGCATCGAAAAAACAATGTAGCAAAAATTAATTTTTTTTTACCACTTCCTCTGCATCGATATTTTTAATATTTCCAGCTGCGAGATCGGAGGTTCCATCGAATGGGCGGCTCGCGCTTGTTCTTAATACTTTTCGTGGAGGTTGTGGAGAGCTCTGGTCATCCGGCAATTCGACAATTTCTTCCTCGACGATGGTGCCGCTGGTCAGTTTTTTACGAAATACCGACTTGACGTATTCTTCGTCAAGCTCTTCCTGCTCCTTGATCGTTCTCTGTCGTGCTGCCTCGTTATCGTATTGCTCGAGCATCTGATCATAATCGATAGTCTGCTGGCGCCTATTGAGATCCTTCAGTTCCTCCAGCGATTCCAAAAGCTCCAACTCCTGTTTGGACTGTTGAGTTCTCTTTTCCAACAATTTCATCGGATTAGTTGCCTCTTCCTCTTTCTCCTCGTCCTCCTCTCTCTGCGCCTGTTCCTCAGCCAGTTTCAATGCCATAAAATTTCTCGTCGCTCCAGCCTCTATCTCGTAATCCGTATTTTTTGGATCAGTCTTGAACGATATTTCTTGCAGGCATCTTGTACATTTTATATAAAATCTGTAGATCCTTATCCCGAGATAATCGTCACCCTCCACGTCTTCTTTTCTTGCATTGAATTTCTTCCCTTTGTATATATACTCACCGCAAGTTTTGCAGCGCATATTGAAAGGAGCCATTAAACGTACCGTGTACTGACGATTTCGAGCTAATTTCATCCGAGGGATTTTCGAAGGATCGAAATCCGGGGGATAATATTTCTGAAAATAATAATTTCTTATTAATATTCTGCCAATAATTATAACTATTATCATTATTTTATATAGATAGATCTATAAAAATCATTGTTACTTACGTTTAACACTTTTCGTTCGGACATTGTGGCTGTTTTTCACGAAACTATACAAATTATGTATATATATATATCTCACTTATTATCAGAGATTATTTAATAATTATTGTTTATTATGATTCTTTCATATTTTTGGCACCCTACGAATGAAATGTTTATTGCCGTTTAGGTTATACACACAACGAAAATATAACAGACGATAAAGTTGGGGTCGATGTAGTTGCGGCGTTTTGCCACCGACGCAACGGTGGCAGCACCGAACGGTGTTGAAACGCCCGCTACGCCCTCTATGCGCATTCTTTTCTGCGCAGAAGCTTCAATTTTTAAACTGTGTGAAAATAACTGAAAACAATGCACAAATTTCTCTCAACAATTGTGAATAGTTGGTGATTCGGGTGTGCGTTTCTTTTCAAACAAGCTGGGATGGTGTGCTCGTCAACCAAAAGATCATTTGAACCATCAAAATTGCTGGAAAAAGTGAGTAAATTAATAATATATATTTGCATGATCTATTGCGTAAGCCGCACATGCACAACTTTGGCGACATTATGGAAGAGACCGATAGCAATATTAATATTAATTACCGTGAACTTTTCACACACACGTTGTTCGAACAAACGTTCGAACAATAAAATAATCTATACAGCGTATGTATGTGCAAAAACACATCCCATTATGTTTTGCGTAAACACTCCAGTTCATTATAACCCTGAATTCGTTTACTCTGCTATATCGATCAGTAGAACAAGCGATAGAAATCGCCTGGACACAAAACACCCAGAAGTGTCCGTCTAGCCTTAAAATAACAAAAAAATATTCTTCTCGATGTTTTTTTAAAATAAACATCCAAATTATTTGTGATAATTCCAGGAAAAGAAGATGCATCAAATTTAATTAATTGTTGAATTCGCGTCTTTCGATCAATATTTCCGTATATTATTGAATTTGGTACTTTTTCCAATGAAAAAACACACAATTCTGCGATATTCCATACACGATTAAATATACCAATTTTTTTCATCTCAAATCAAGATAATTTATGATATTTTATTTTTTAAAAAATCACCAAATTTAAATGGTAGATGGCAATAATCAAATATCATGAATTGAATTTCTCATTCCATAAAAAATAAAGAATGATTAAAGTGTCTTATGACCTTGACACTCGGATATTTATCGAAAAAATTGAGTAATGTATGAAATCTCATCGGAAAAAATATTTATAATAGGTCAGAAAAAAACATATCAAACATTAATTTTTAATAATCAAATTTGAATAATGAGTACGAGAATGGGTTTTAAAAAGCAGAACAATTTTGCTGGCTCTCCTTTGACCTCGCGGTGCATACCTGCATATATATATATATATATATATATATCTAGCGTGGATTTCGTTCAAAACATCAAACAAACAACCCAAACAATAATACGGGTATTCTCAACCAAACTAGTGAAAGAATAACACGCGTTAGACGATGAGAGAAAGAAGTGCTAGCAGAGACCGAGTCTCTTTTCGTGGAATTGCTTGGCTTTAGAAAATATATATTTCAATTCATAACCGCGGGTGTATTAGTGCGTTTTGAGAGGTTTGCATTAGCGTCGGGGCTACTCGCGAAGGAACATACGCGGCTCCACCACGTTACACAAGGTCGTGCCCTCATATATATGGGGCGTTTCAGCTCAAATGGACCGGGAATTTTTGTTTTTTTTTTTTTTATCTGCATTTTGCAGGGCAATATAAAAAAGCTACAAATTATTATTTTTTAATTACTTCCTCCTAATTCTCCCACCCCCCGCCCATTTCAAAAGCTCCCCTTTATGAGCAAGTACGAAGTTTTTCAACTTTGGCTTGATTATGGAATAAACTTTGGTAATTAACGAAAATGAAGAGTCGAAAAATTTTGAAGTGTTTTTTTTTGAAATATTAAACAAATCACACGGCAATATGCGAGATCCTGCCGACGTGGTCTGGAAATCCCCATAGACACATTTGATTGAGTTAGTAGACCTCGGCCAAAACCACCGAGCAAAATAAGATCATGACAAAAAACGTTGTAGGGCTTAAGTCTGCTCTCGGT
>CAVLGY010000059.1:2500-16424 GCA_963669185.1 Dyspetes luteomarginatus | reverse complement strand
CACCTGCTGGCCTCCCTGCTTGCTCACGACGACTATACGTAGAGAAAACCTTGGTCGAGAGAGAGCTCATCCCCTTGGTGTTGGTCCTTTCTCTTCTTCTTGTCATTTATTCGACAGAGAAATATATATATGTAATATACGGTCTGTGTATTACATTATTTCCTGAATAAAATAGTCGACGACGTGCCCTCACACAAAAAAGAGTTGGCTGCTTCTATACAGTGAGAGTAAAGCTCTCTCGAGAGCTTTTGTACCACGAACAAGAGACGAAAGAGAGAAAAAGAGAGAGAGAGAAGGTAAAAGTAGGAGGATAAAAAATCGGATTGTCCGGTTTGTTGGGCCGGCAACGCTGACTCCGCAAGCTCAGCCAGTAATACATCATAAGCTTACCAGCCCCTCAAACGTAAAATATCCATCTAACCCCTTCCCAGTCACTCCTTCATTGCTTTCACCCTTTTTTTCTTCTCTCCATATACATTCTCTTCATATATATATGGCACATGGAAAAAAAGTTACATATGAAACATTCTCCATGGATCCAACTGCTATTTTTTCGGCGATGGAGCACAATTTTTTTAAACTTTGCCAGCATTTAGTACTACATGAAAGGACTTTTTGTGAATTATTTCAGATTTTTGATTCTCACCGTTTTGAACATGCCCTATTTTTTTATTCAAGTAAATGTGTCTTGAAAAATATAACTCGCACAGAAAAAATGTCGAAACATAATAGTCGTAGTTTTCAATAAACTTTGTCAAAAAAAATTATTTGAAATTTTTTTCGAAACTGATAAAGTTTATTTTTCCTTGAAAAAACACAATTTTTCATTAATAAACATCCTTAATATTTTGTATAAAAAATAACAAATCTTCGGACTGACTACTAACGTTTACAGGCTGATTTTGCACCCATCACGATTTTCCAACCCTTAAATACAAACATCTTTTCACAGGAACATTTTGATATTTGGGGGAAAAAAAAATATATGTGTGTATAACAACCACAAAAAGCTTTTGTATAGGGAGAAATGAGGAAAATGGTGGAATGCTGAAAGAATTCACTCTAGTTGGAGAATTTCTCTCTCGACTCTTTTTTTCCTCTTAAGAACATTATATAAAAAGCTCGCCGATATTTAATTTTTTACGATATATTATATTACGTAACCGAAGCCAGTCTTGCGTACATGCAGTTGGAAAACGATTGCTGCTTTTTCAAGAGTCTGAAAGACTGAAAAAAAAATCTCGAATGAAAAAGTATACGTGCGGAAAATTGAAGATATTAAGGAAACGTCAGGATATGCGCCTGCTCGCTTGCAACTCATCCCCTTGATACTTTTTCATATTTCGATGACGTGCGTATGCTCTCTCTCTCTCTCTTTCTCAGCTCTTCGTGCATAGCCTGGAGTGTACGCAAGGTGGCGACGAAAAGCTCCATTTCAGAAAACCCACATGTGATCGACGTACAATTTATTATTTATTTATTTATTTATTTATTTATTTATTTATTTATTTATTTATTTATTTATTTATTTATTTATTTATTTATTTATTTATTTATTTATTTATTTATTTATTTATTTATTTATTTATTTATTTATTTATTTATTTATTTATTTATTTATTTATTTATTTATTTATTTATTTATTTATTTATTTATTTATTTATTTATTTATTTATTTATTTATTTATTTATTTATTTATTTATTTATTTATTTATTTATTTATTTATTTATTTATTTATTTATTTATTTATTTATTTATTTATTTATTTATTTATTTATTTATTTATTTATTTATTTATTTATTTATTTATTTATTTATTTATTTATTTATTTATTTATTTATTTATTTATTTATTTATTTATTTATTTATTTATTTATTTATTTATTTATTTATTTATTTATTTATTTATTTATTTATTTATTTATTTATTTATTTATTTATTTATTTATTTATTTATTTATTTATTTATTTATTTATTTTCCCTTTTAACTCTTCTCATAAGATGAATTTAAGTTTGAGCTTCAGTAGTCCCAGCTTCTGAAATTTTATTTTCAATCTTCGATATTTTATCCAAAAAAGCACCATGTAAACTTTGAGATAATTTCATTAAAAATATTTTGCATTATTTTGCGTGGTCAATGAAGTCAACTATTCGAGTATGAAAAGCCCTTAAAAGGTGCCACTTTTTGCACAATGGGTGAAAATATATACTCGACGAAGAAAACGTTACATTGGAATTCGACTGAAGGGGTGCGAGAGGCAAGAGACTGAATCGTCTGCGAGTGAAAACGAGAGAGAGAGAGAGAGGAGAGAGAGAGAGAGAGAGAGAGAGAGAGAGAGAGAGAAAGTTGAACTCACACAGCCCGAGGCGATTCTCGTGGCAAAGAGAGAAAAAAAGAGAGAGAGAGAGAGAGAGAGAGAAAGCACCCTCTTCCCACCACATCAGCTCCCGCAACTCACTCTCCATACCAACCCCCAGCACACACACCGAGTGCGCTTGACTCGGCTCGTATTCATCGCGAGCCGTCAACAATCCTTTTCGCACCCCATTCAACCAGACAATTTCCACCGTGGGGGTAGTTTCTCTTTCTCTCTTCCTCCTCTTCTCATCCTTCTTTACTCGACCGAGACCGTCTCTCTCAACACTTCTATGTGAATTCGAACGCTCAGCTCCCCTTATTTTACCCTTAAACGACTCTTGACTCCCTTAACTACCCTTAAACCAACCCTGATCCACTCTCTACCTGTTTCCCTCTCTCTCTCTCTCTCTCTCTCTGCCTCGTTCTATCCTTGACACATAGCTCTGGCTGAGTACGACAGAGTTTACTACTTCTTGTGTGTGCAGAAGAGCTTTATGAAACTTTGCCAGAGATCCATTTACACATTCTTCGCTATTCTCTCAGTTAACATTTTGCATAAATATTTATGCACATTTATATCGATACATGATATTTATTCACTCTTTTTACGTACAGCCAAAAAAGTTCATCTCAATTATCATTTTTATTACAATTATAGTAATAATTTTTATTGTTAATATTATTATTATTATTATTAGTGTAAGCACTTTGCGCCCTCTCACTGCGTTAGATGACTCATCGTCTATAGCTTGAATATGAAAAAATGTTGAAAAAAAAATGAGAAAAATCTAAGTGTCACCAGACAACCCATTTCATCCCTTAAAAAGTAATTTTTTTCGAATTTACACAAATGGCCAGGCACTCACCCCATATTCTTTAATTTTTCGATGATTCACACAAAAAACTATTCAAAAAAAGGGGTGTTCGCAAAATTTCATACGATGTTGTACATAATAACAATAATAATTATTATCAGTAACGAGAATTGTGCAAGTATCTACACAGAGGTAAAGTCAGTGATACAACTGAATCGTTAAGACGAATTGGAGAAAGAAAAGGGACAAAGAGAAAGCGTGAAAAATTTGAAGGGGTGGGAGGTGTGCAAAAATAAGAAACTCGATTCTAGTGGAAAGGCAAGAGGAAGGCCAGGAACCTCTTTTACAAACCAAGCACCCTTATAATGATCATCGAGCCGCGGAAAACCCTTTTATCCACATTATTACGGATTATTTCAAGAAGAGAGTATCTCTCTCTCTCTCTCTCTCTCTCTCTCTCCCTCTCTCTCTCTCTCTCTCTCTCTCTCTCTCGCTCTCGCTCTCTCTCCCTTCTTCAAGATTCCTCGCTTTAACAAACCTAATTTCATTTTTACTGGAATGAAATGAAAAAAAAAAAAAAAAAAAAAACGAGGGTAAAAGAACGATACAACGAACTTGCCTCCTGGTATAACTACCATGGCGCATTTCTCACCCTCTTCTAGCTGTATTTCAAAGCATTGATAAAAACGCCCAAAGCGAGTGCAAACCGCATGACACCCTAGAGAAATTCCACTTCCAGAGGGACGATTTTTTTTTTTTTTTGCAAAATATTGAAACCTCCGAGTTTTCATAACGATTGAAAATAACGAGAAAGCTCTGCAACAAAATTCAGCCAAGGGTACAGGACGAAAAAAAAATGTTAAAAAAATAAAAATAAAAACTGTAACAAGTCGAAGAAATATTCTTTATTCAAAAGAGTTTGGTAAAAAATAAATAATAAAAAAACAAGAAAAAAAAAAAATTGAACCAAGCTGGAAAACTTTTACTAATGAAGAAAAATCTGTATTAATTATTCGTGTCTGCGTTGGCTAACGAACGAGATTTAATTCTCTGCATAAAATGAATTGTTTTTTTTTTTTTTTTTGTTCTTTTTCTTTTACAATTCTCCTATTCGTTCAATCCCATCGCCATAAACTCGAATTATTTTCCATCGATTTCTGTCTGTCAAGCTGGATGGGTGTGCATTGAAACGCGATGCGCTTCTCGGAGAGGAGAGAAACGCCAACGGCGTATCCAGCCTCGGCTCAACAAACCTAATTTCACTTTCTTGAACGGCGGCATGCGAACCCAGCGCGTCTCTGTGAGGCGATAACAGAGCTAGAGCAACAGTAGCATTTCTCGACTGTCTATATTTATATATATATATCTCGGTATATGTTATGTATATATATATATAACTCAGTATATTTTATGTATATATACATATATCTCGGTATATTTTATGTATATATATACATATATCTCGGTATATTTTATGTATATATATACATATCTCAGTATATATTATGTATATATATATACATATCTCAGTATACGTTATGTATATATATATATATCTCAGTATATTTTATGCATACATATATATATCTCGGTATATTTTATGTACATATATATATATCTCGGTATATTTTATGTATATATACATATATCTCGGTATATTTTATGTATATATACATATATCTCAGTATATTTTATGTATATATACATATATCTCGGTATACGTTATGCATATATATGTATATCTCAGTATATGTTATGTATATATACATATATCCCGGTATATTTTATGTATATATATATATATATATCTCGGTATATATTATGTATATATATATATATCTCAGTATATGCTATGTATATATACATATATCTCGGTATATTTTATGTATATATACATATATCTCAGTATATTTTATGTATATATATATATATCTCGGTATATTTTATGTATATATACATATATCTCGGTATACGTTATGCATATATATGTATATCTCAGTATATGTTATGTATATATACATATATCTCAGTATATGCTATGTATATATATATAACTCAGTATACGTTATGTATATATATATATACCTCGGTATATTTTATGTATATATATATATATATCTCGGTATATTTTATGTATATATATACATATATCTCGGTATATTTTATGTATATATATACATATATCTCGGTATATTTTATGCATACATATATATATCTCGGTATATTTTATGTATATACATATATATATCTCGGTATATTTTATGTATATATACATATATCTCGGTATATTTTATGTATATACATATATATATCTCGGTATATTTTATGTATATACATATATATATCTCGGTATATTTTATGTATATATATATATAACTCAGGATATTTTATGTATATATATATATATCTCGATGTATTTTGTATATGCTTATATATACTCGTCTCTCTCTCTCTCTCTCTCTCTCTCTCTTTCTCATCCTGTGAGCGCATTCGCGACTCGTCTCTCTCTACCGATATTTCAAAGCATTGATAAAGAAAAGTCGGTATATTCCTGCGAGGAGTTTCCATCTCAGACCATCGCTTTCTCGTTGACAAGAGACACAGAAAGTTCCCTCCCTCTGCCTCGCCACACCGCGCCGCTCCCCGGGCGAAGCTTCAAAAGCAGGGATGAGACTTACGACTCGCAAGGCGAATTCTTCGTAGTAAGATTCTAATGATGGCGGAGGGCCCCGCGGCAAATATCTTCCCGATATAGCTCTTGGAAATCCCGGATGTCCCTCCTCATCCCCCCCTCAGTCGCCATCTTTGCATATTCTCTTCGGTCCTCGAGGCATAAAATTTTCATCCCCCATCGCCGTTGACTCGGAATCTCGCGGCCATATAAGAGAAAAAATAGTCAAAAAATTTCACCCACGAATGAGGACAAAAGCTGTTTATTTATTTATTTCCATTTGTTTTATTTATTTTGGAGAAAGATTTTTTTTTTACAATTATATAACCGAGATAAATGGAATAAATAATAAAACTCCCCGGATAAATTTTTCTGTGCGACGTAAATTGAAATAAAACATCGAAAGTCAGGAGGAAAAATCGAGCCGCGACCACCTTAAATAATAAAATGCCCGTATGCCAGATGTTAAGTCCAACAAAGCTGCTTTATTTAAATTATCCATTGTCTCGTTTTTTTTTTCTACAATTATTTGTCTCCGTCAGCGACAGAGAGCAACATTTGAAATATTCTAATGACCATTTTATTATTTAAACATTGCAGAAGGGAGGGGGTTGATAACGAATTATTGTTATTATCTTAAATAATAAAATGCCTGTGTGCCAGATGTTAAGTCCAACAAAGTTGCTTTATTTAAATTATCCATTGTCTCATTTTTTTTTTCTACATTTATTTGTCTCCGTCAGCGAGAGAGAGCAACATTTGAAATATTCTAATGACCATTTTATTATTTAAACATTGCAGAAGGGAGGGGGTTGATAACGAATTATTGTTATTATCTTAAATAATAAAATGCCTGTGTGCCAGATGTTAAGTCCAACAAAGTTGCTTTATTTAAATTATCCATTGTCTCGTTTTTTTTTTCTACAATTATTTGTCTCCGTCAGCGACAGAGAGCAACATTTGAAATATTCTAATGACCATTTTATTATTTAAACATTGCAGAAGGGAGGGGGTTGATAACGAATTATTGTTATTATCTTAAATAATAAAATGCCTGTGTGCCAGATGTTAAGTCCAACAAAGTTGCTTTATTTAAATTATCCATTGTCTCATTTTTTTTTTCTACATTTATTTGTCTCCGTCAGCGAGAGAGAGCAACATTTGAAATATTTTAATGACCATTTTATTATTTAAACATTGCAGAAGGGAGGGGGTTGATAACGAATTATTGCATTATAAAATTATATTCATATATTCGATAATCCTCGAGTACCAATACCAAAATATCTCCACATTACATTTTCTATCTTTGCCTTTATGAATTTTTACACAAATCCTGAAATTTTCTTATTCTTATTTTCTTATTTCTTATCACTCAGTAGCAAATAAAATATAAGTAGAATCCAATAAAAAAATTCAATAAATAATTTCACGAGGTAATAATAGAAAATCTTCCTCGCACAATAAAAGATCATCTAAATTTGTATTAACTTAAACTTTACAAAGTAAAATGAATTCAATAATGAGACGCGTGTTACGTATCCAGTATCTCGTACAGGATTTAAGTACAAGTAGACAGACTTGGGTATCCCTATTCACATTAGGATGTATCGACTATATATATACATATATATATATATATATATATATATGCAATAGGGTATATTGTAGTGTTCACTGAATCGCGCCAACATGGGTTATACGATCGTGCACGTTTCAGTTACCTCGAGGGGATGAAAGGAACCAGAGTAAGGGATGTGTATTCCACGAGCCCATATATATTTATATATATATATATTCTAGAGGTCTTGAGGAGGGTGGAGAAGAACAAACGGTTGAAAGCATCTCCGACGTATCGAAGCTCGTTCGGTATTCCAAGCTTGCGTTGATTTTCTCGTTACGTTGTACCATCCCATAGAGAGGGGGAGCCACCCTTCCCGATCAGGGAAAACAATGCTTTTCCAGTTAGGCTATTCTGTATATACAAAGTATAGAAGCCCAGTGAGAAAGGCGAAGCACGCATTGATGCTGTTGTCTGTACTCGGGCCTTGTGTGCTGCCACTTAGTCCAGCCATGAGCTTTTCATGCGGAATTCGGGTTCGTTGGTCGTTCCAGAATATTATATTACATATGTTGGCTACGGTAGCACGTTTATCCTAGATATAATATGTACGATGGATACCCCACGAAGTCCTGAACCCTCGTTCATTGCCTTTTTGGGTATAGACGAAAGCAAAAGCCTCTCCTGATACACAATTTTCCCATGTTAAGAAACGAAAACTTACCACGAGCCTCGTTCGTTGCCCTTTTGGGTATAGAGGAAAGCAAAAGCCTCTCCTGATACACAATTTTCCCATGTTAAGAAACGAAAACTTACCACGAGCCTCATTCATTGCCCATTTGGATATAGAGGAAAGCAAAAGCCTCTCCTGATACACAATTTTCCCATGTTAAGAAATGAAAACTTACCACGAGCCTCGTTCATTGCCCATTTGGGTATAGAGGAAAGCGAAAGCCCCTCCTGATACACAATTTTCCCATGTTAAGAAATGAAAACTTACCACGAGCCTCGTTCATTGCCCATTTGGGTATAGAGGAAAGCAAAAGCTTCTCCTGATACACAATTCTCCCATGTTAAGAAATGAAAACTTACCACGAGCCTCGTTCATTACCCTTCCCTACACAATTTTCCCATGTTAAGAAACGAAAACTTACCACGAGCCTCGTTCATTGCCCATTTGGGTATAGAGGAAAGCAAAAGCCTCTCCTGATACACAATTTTCCCATGTTAAGAAACGAAAACTTACCACGAGCCTCGTTCATTGCCCTTTTGGGTATAGACGAAAGGAAAAGCTTCTCCTGATACACAATTTTCCCATGTTAAGAAATGAAAACTTACCACGAGCCTCATTCATTGCCCTTTTGGATATAGAGAAAAGCAAAAGCCTCTCCTGATACACAATTTTCCCATGGTAGGAAATAAAAACTTACCACGAGCCTCGTTCATTGCCCATTTGGGTATAGAGGAAAGCGAAAGCCCCTCCTGATACACAATTTTCCCATGTTAAGAAACGAAAACTTACCACGAGCCTCGTTCATTGCCCATTTGGGTATAGAGGAAAGCGAAAGCCCCTCCTGATACACAATTTTCCCATGTTAAGAAATGAAAACTTACCACGAGCCTCGTTCGTTGCCCTTTTGGGTATAGAGGAAAGCAAAAGCCTCTCCTGATACACAATTTTCCCATGGTAGGAAATAAAAACTTACCACGAGCCTCGTTCATTGCCCATTTGGGTATAGAGGAAAGCGAAAGCCCCTCCTGATACACAATTTTCCCATGTTAAGAAACGAAAACTTACCACGAGCCTCGTTCATTGCCCATTTGGGTATAGAGGAAAGCGAAAGCCCCTCCTGATACACAATTTTCCCATGTTAAGAAATGAAAACTTACCACGAGCCTCGTTCGTTGCCCTTTTGGGTATAGAGGAAAGCAAAAGCCTCTCCTGATACACAATTTTCCCATGTTAAGAAATGAAAATTTACCACGAGCCTCGTTCATTGCCCTTCCCTACACAATTTTCCCATGTTAAGAAACGAAAACTTACCAGGAGCCTCATTCATTGCCCTTTTGGGTATAGAGGAAAGCAAAAGCCTCTCCTGATACACAATTTTCCCATGGTAAGAAATGAAAACTTACCACGAGCCTCATTCATTGCCCATTTGGGTATAGAGGAAAGCAAAAACCTCTCCTGATACACAATTTTCCCATGTTAAGAAACGAAAACTTACCACGAGTCTCGTTCATTGCCCTTTTACGTATAGAGGAAAGCAAAAGCCTCTCCTGATACACAATTTTCCCATGTTAAGAAATGAAAATGTACCATAAGAATTATCGAGGGTTCGATCAAAATATGATTTATTCTAACGTTTAACGACACCGACACATGGCTGCCATCTTGTGACCTTTATCCGCAGACTCCATTTTGTCGTGCCATTTGCCGTCATTCACAAAATGGCGTCCAAGAGCCATTTTGCCAAACGTTTATCAATTGAGAGAGGCACGAAACGATTTTACTTCCTTCTGTGTTTATAAACGCGAATGTAACTCCTCCGCGTCGTCTCTATAAGTATATGAGGGAAAAGGAATAACGCTTTTGGTTCAGTCGCAGCTATTACCGACATACATTATACTAATTCCGGGTCATGTAACTCCCACTTTGCTAAGACATTAGTATAAACCAGGACCATCCCCCCCACCCGTTTGCTCCGTAACGGATAGTAAATCTTGCAACTCTCCCCACCCCTCAATTCTCTCTTCCGCTTCCTTTTACACTACATATATATACTTATACTTATATATATCTATATATATATCTATACATATATAAATCTATATATCTATACATATATCTATATATATATATATATATATATATATGTGTAGGGTTTCCAGCTTCGACTACCCTATTTCTCTCTATCTCTATGACTGCATCCCTCTACGAGAAGAATCTATACCCCACCAGTCGTAACGCAGAAGGTGCCATCTTGCTGCTGCTGCTTCCTCTTGGTTTCCTCTCATCCCCTCAGCACCGTTGAAACCGCAAAACCGGTTCTGCGTTATAACTGTGGCGGGACCACAGCCAGGCAGAGAGCAGCGGTTCAGCGCAGTGCAAGTGCAGTCGAATGAGGACCGGCAGAACGCCAGATCTCGTGCAAAAGCTCTCGAGTCTCACTGCATGTATATATATATATATATATATATATTTATATATATATATATGCAGTGAGAGTCGAGAGTATATATATATACTATGTAGGTAAAAGAGGTATAACTCGGGCATACAGTCGAGTAATCCTATCGTTGGCTGAACTCTCACTCGCTTCCTTCATTCATCTCGCTGACTTTTCTCTCGGCCCGGTGAATAATTTTTGATGTAACAAAATCATTGACGACGAGTGCGGTTCGACAGAATTTTCTTAATAAACATTCATGAGTCGTTGACTAGTAATTAAAAATTTTACGTATTTTTTTTTGCGTTTTCAATAACAGAGAAAAAAATTTCAATCTTTTCATCCCTTAATTTAACCCTTAATTTTTTTTCTTTACACCCCAAAAATTCCCATTGGCAATTCAGAAGCCATTTTATTTCACAAATTTGTCTCCTTGTATACCTATTTATATACATACATATATATACATATACATATATACATATGTATATATATAAGATATATAAGAGTTAGATTTAAGGTTTTTCTCCCAGGGCACCACGGCTTGATTCGCCACAGAGAAAGTGATAGAGAAAAGACGGAATAAATGGTATATATATATACATATATATGTATAGACAATCGAAGTCAAGGCGTCTATCCATCCACCTCAGTATTTCCCTAAATGATTGAGTACTCGAGTTTCTCTCTTTTTCCCTCTCCACTTGAGTTTTTGTCCTCTTTCTAGTTCCCCAAGAGAGAGGGTGTAAAAAAAAAAAGAAAGTGAGGGATGGGTGGGGGTGGGGAGGAGGGGTGGAGGGGAGGGTTAGACTATGTTCTGTGCGAAGAAAGAAAAGCTTCGAGAGCTTCGAACGCACGAAACCCTCTGGAATATAGTAAGAGAGGAATTCGAGGACAAGGAAGAGAGCGAAGGAAGTTCGAGGGAAGTTTGCTTCTCCCTACGCGCCTCGTGCCTACATTTCTCATCCCCCTCGCCCATCTCTCGGTTCTTTTCGTCGTTCTATCGAGCTAACTTAATTTAAAAATACAAAGAATTTTCTACCTTCGATGCTCGTACTGGCGAATACGTGTTTCCTCACTTCCTAAAATTTTTTTTTTTTTTTTTCTTTCTTTCCATACCACCCCTCCACCCCGAATATCAGAGTGATCGGAATGCCACACGAATAATGCCTGTGTGATTCCTATAAATGTAATTTGGCCAGAGAGCAGGTGCAATGGGGGTGTGGAGGGGTGGGGGGTGGCTGGAAAAAGATTTTCATCGATGCATTTTTCATTTGTTTTAATTCAATGATGAAGCAAAAATGGCGACGATTTTTTTGCCTGGAGATAAAGAGACAGAGAGAGAGAGAGAGAGAGATAAAATGTTTTTATCACATCAACACATTTTATTTAAATCCAAGGGCTAGAGGGAAAAAAGGGTGTCATGAACGAAGGGGTGAGTAAAAGAGGGGAGGGGTGAACAGGGTTTTAGAGGGTGTGTCTCTTCTGTTGAAGGAATGATCGAGTAGAGCTGCTTGCTGCTGCTGCTGCTTTCTCTCTCAATCTACCCCTCTTACTCGGGCCAAGCCACCAAAGGGGTTGTGCGCTCACGATGAAAAGAGGGTGGCAGAGCAGCGAAATGCCCGTAGAACCATGAAGCGAGGAGAAAGCATAGAAGAGAGAAAAGCCACGGTGAATAGGCTTGGGTGGTGGGGGAGGAGACAGAAGGGGAGGGGGTGGCGTAGGCAATGCACGGTGTGGCTGCTGAGAAAGTTTGGGTTTATACCCCGAGCAATGGCACACGCCTTTTCCACCGCTAACTTAATTTAAAAATACAAAGAATTTTCCCTTCCCTGTGGAAAATAGGCGAGAAGGTATTTTCCTCTCGTACCGCGAGAAAGTGCACACCACCCCCTTTCTTTTGCTCTCTCTCTCTCTCCCTCCCCCTCTCTCTCTCCTTCTTTCTACCAAGTTGTTTTTCACCCCTTTGGCTTACGCGATACCCCACGACCGCACGTTCATTTTCCTTTCTACGTTTTCACTTCCATTGCAATACACACATCTCACTTTACCAGCTGCTATTCTTCAACCCCTTACGAAACAAGTTGTATAATGTTTTTTTTAATTTTTTTTCATTCGAGTATCGTTTTTATAAAATGTAACACACCTTTCATTTTTAAATAATAATTATCGAGATGGCAAAAAATATCGATGATGTATTTCATACGAAAGAGAATTATGAAGAAAAAGCAAACTAAAAAAAAAACTAGTATCATTTTTGTTGTTGTTTGTTTTTTTCATTCCAGTATCATTTTTATTTCTAAAATGAAAGGTATGAGGGATGAAAAAATTAAAGAGATGGTAAAAAATATCGATGATGTATTTCATACGATAGAGAATTATGAAGAAAAAGCAAACTAAAAAAAAAACTAGTATCATTTTTGTTGTTGTTTGTTTTTTTCATTCCAGTATCATTTTTATTTCTAAAATGAAAGGTATGAGGGATGAAAAAATTAAAGAGATGGTAAAAAATATCGATGATGAGACGAAAAGAGAATTATGAAGAAAAACAAAAAACTAGTATAATTTTTGTTGTTGTTTTTTTTTTATCATTCCAGTATAATTTTTATTTCTAAAATGAAATGTGTAAGGGATGAAATAATTATCGTGATGGCAAAAAATATCGATGATGTATTTCACACGATAGAGAATTATGAAGAAAAACAAGAAACAAATTATAATAAAATATATTTATTTATTTATTTGATCGTGAATTATTGATAATAATTGAATAAAATTCATGAGAATTGATGGCTGAATATTTCTGTATTGCGGAGAGAAGAATGTTACCAGCACAGAGTATCCTCGTTTCGTATTTTCGGATAGAAAATTATAGATATGGACGCGTGCCGGTGACAAGTTACGAGGCAGGACTCGTGGATATATCCGTGACCCGGCACGTTTCAGACATTTTCGAAATGACCCTGGCTGGCTTCTTCGTCGTGTAGTGTACTGGGAAAAGAAAGTTTATTATCAATTGCGATTGCACTTCGTAAAGAACGATTCTCGTCTGGTTCCGCTTCAATTTCTCTCCTCTCGCTCTCTACACTGCTGTCTCTTCAAAGACGCCATTTTCTTTATTCACCCTGCACCCTTCAGAATCTCATGTAATATTTATTTAGCTGGAGGCTCACGTGAAAAATTGCCAGAAATGCAATAAAAAAAATCCGTGTACAAACTTCCTGTCAAACTAACATTATTAATATCTCAACATTTTTATTGTAAAAATTTAATTTACAAAAACATCAGATTGACATTTGACAATAATATCAGATGTAGAATTCAATATTTAACAATTTAACAA
>CAVLGY010000058.1:12500-20597 GCA_963669185.1 Dyspetes luteomarginatus | reverse complement strand
CTTTTTTTCTCTTCTTCCTTAATTTCAAACACATTTCAAGGCTTACATAATATTTTAATATATTTTTTTGTTTTTAAATTATTTGTGAAAAAAAAAAACCTCGAAATTTAATTAAATTGTCAGAGTTGTCATTCTGTCAATTCATAAATTTTCCCATGTTAAATCTCCTACATGCCATCTTTTCGTTTACCAAATAAATAAAATATATGCAAAATATTGAAAAAAAAAAAATTATTTATAATATAATTTTTTATGTATCTGAAATATAATTATTTTATGTGGCGATCGGTATATATATATACAGATCAATAATCCGCGATCTCTTCCTCTTATATGTTTCATTTTTTTTCAACATAATTTATATGCATGTCAGAGATATCAGAGAGTCTCGTACTCTGCTTCTTTTTTCTTTTTTTTTTCTCCTTTTTACGTTCCAACATATTTCTCGTTTAAATCTTTTTCCAATCTTTTATAATAATCGTAACATCGTTGACTCGTCGTTTTAGATATCTTGAAAATTCTTCGTGTTTATCTTTCTGATATTCCGAGTGCTCGCGAGAAAGAGAGAGAGAGAAAGAGAAACAGAGATAGAGAAAGAGAGGAAGAGAAACAGAGAGAGAGAAAGAGGAAGAGAGAGAGAGAGAGAGAGGAAGTTAAAGATCGCGAGTCAGAAAGTATGTGGTCACGGTCCGTTGAACATCTCGTCCTCGACTCTTATATATATATAGCCGCGACTTATGGAAGGCCTTTCTGCGTAGTTGCAGCTTGAAGCTTCAACTCAAACCACCGGTCAGTCTATATATAAACTTTGTTCATGCTGCTGCTGCTGCTGCTGCTGCTGCTGCTGCTGCTGCTGCTGGACATCCTTTCTATGCGAGCAAAAGCTCCAAGCGTGGACGCGTTTTAGCGCGAGATACGCTGGGGCGAGAGGCAGCGAGAAAGCCGCGCGCCACAGTTTAACTTGCCGAGTTTTCAAAGCGAGAGAGCAAAGATCGTAAGGGAAAGAGAGAGAGAGAGAGAGAGAGAGAGGAGAAAAGAGATCCAAGATCGCAGATCAGATCGTGTTTGCTTTGCCGCGCGCCGCGTGTGCCGCGCGAGCTCTTTTCACTATATATATACTCGTTACCAGATCGCTCGACGATCTTCTCGCACGCACAGAGGAGATGCGCCGCTTTATGCACGCACGCACCGCTGTACACTATCAATTCGAGGCTGCGAGAGAGAGAGAGAGAGAGGGAAAAGGAAAGAGAGATAATGAGAGAGAAAGAGAGAAAGAGAGAAGGAGAGAAGGAGAGAAAGAGAGAAGGAGAGAAGGAGAGAAGGAGAGACAGAGAGAAGGAGAGAAGGAGAGAAGGAGAGAAGGAGAGAAGGAGAGAAGGAGAGAAGGAGAGAAGGAGAGAAGGAGAGAAGGAGAGAAGGAGAGAAGGAGAGAAGGAGAGAAGGAGAGAAGGAGAGAAGGAGAGAAGGAGAGAAGGAGAGAAGGAGAGAAGGAGAGAAGGAGAGAAGGAGAGAAGGAGAGAAGGAGAAAAGGAGAAAAGGAGAGAAAGAGAGAAAGAGAGAGAGAGAGAGATGGAAAGGAGAGAAGGAGAGAAGGAGAGAAGGAGAGAAGGAGAGGAAGAGAGAAGGAGAGAAGGAGAGAAGGAGAGAAGGAGAGAAAGAGAGAAAGAGAGAAAGAGAGAAAGAGAGAAGGAGAGAAGGAGAGAAGGAGAGAAGGAGAGAAGGAGAGAAGGAGAGAAGGAGAGAAGGAGAGAAGGAGAGAAGGAGAGAAGGAGAGAAGGAGAGAAGGAGAGAAGGAGAGAAGGAGAGAAGGAGAGAAGGAGAGAAGGAGAGAAGGAGAGAAGGAGAGAAGGAGAGAAGGAGAGAAGGAGAGAAGGAGAGAAGGAGAGAAGGAGAGAAGGAGAGAAGGAGAGAAGGAGAGAAGGAGAGAAGGAGAGAAGGAGAAAAGGAGAAAAGGAGAGAAGGAGAGAAAGAGAGAAAGAGAGAGAGAGAGAGATGGAAAGGAGAGAAGGAGAGAAGGAGAGAAGGAGAGAAGGGGAGGAAGAGGGAAGGAGAGAAGGAGAGAAGGAGAGAAGGAGAGAAGGAGAGGAGGAGAGAAGGAGAGAAGGAGAGAAGGAGAGAAGGAGAGAAGGAGAGAAGGAGAGAAGGAGAGAAGGAGAGAAGGAGAGAAGGAGAGAAAGAGAGAAAGAGAGAAAGAGAGATGGAATGGTTCAGCTCACGCACGTTCCAACAGAGTCATCGAGATAATTTTTATCCAAGCGGTCCATTTCTCACCACTTTTCATATTCACACGGGTCACACATGTGACGGGTCAACGTTCAGTAACGATTTTTATATCATTCTCAAAAATTTTGCATGAAAAAGAAAAAAAAAAAGTTTTGACCAATTATATAATATTTATCGTTGCATTTGTTTCTTTATAATTCTATACACGTCTAACTATTGAAGAAAATTTCAATGGAAAATAAAAATAATCAAATTTTAAATGGTTCGTATCCAAGTATTGGCATGAAAAATCCGCAATGTCAATTAAAAATTCGTTAGTTGCGGAAATAAATAATGTTTTGAGGTCGCGTGAGAATCACTGAGACAATTTTTACCACTTGCTAAATTGCATTCGTACAGCTGCGGATGTTATGCTCGAGCAGCAAATTCAACTCGACATTTATTTTTGCTCGCTTCCGCGTTCTTCTCTCGTCCTGGTCGAGCGCGTTTTCTTTATATCTATAAGCTCGATGTCGTTTCTCGATATATTTCCAGCGTCTTGGCATCACGACATATCTCTTGGACAACTTAATTTCAAAGTATCATGAATGTCCTCTCTCTCTCTCTCTCCTCGATTTTCCTCTCTCTCTCTCTCTCTCTCTCCTCGATTTTTCTCTCTCTCTCTCCCTCTCGACTTGAGAAACGGAGAGAGTGACAGATCGTCGACAGCCCATGAGTTGAAGAGAGAGAATAACGAAGGCCTCAGAGAAGCGAATGATCGATGCGACGAATTTTTGGAAAATGACGATCGTATGTATGCTTGGCGCGCGCGTGCAGTTAGATACGTTGATATATACACGAAATGCTATTAGGTATACAGCGCCTTCTGTACGATTGTCCAGAAATGGCGGGGCAAAAAGACCGAAAGAGAGAGAGAGAGAGAGAAAAATCGAGGAGAGAGAGAGAGAGAGAGATATTCATTTCAAAAGAGGAAGAGAGAAATGAAGAGAGCAGAGAAGGCAAAGATTCGATGCGGTATCGCGTGACAACGATCGATCGACGATTTTGATCGCTGAGAGAGAGAGAGAGAGAGAGAGAGAGAGAGAGAGAGAGAGAGAGAGAGAGAGAGAGCGCTCTCCTCTTTATAAGGGATCGTCGTGCGATCGGCGTCACGAGAGAGACTTCCGATCTTCGATTTCTTCGATCTCTCTCTCTCTCTCTCTCTTTTGCTCTTCTTTTTTTTTCGTTTTCTTGGCGTCCTTGTACGATCCCACCCGCCACCCTGGAGATCGACAAAGACACCTGCTCTCTTCGCTATATGGACCGATTTTTTATTTCTTTTTTTTTGTTTTCTCTCTTTTTTCTCCTCCCTTTACTTCTTTTTTTTCGTCCCCGAACGAGCTTCTTATGCTCTCGCATACTTTTTTCTGACTTGGATCACTTTTTTCTCCCCCCTTTGCTTCTTTTTTTTCGCCCCCGAACTAGCTTCTTATGCTCTCGCATACTTTTTTCTGACTTGGATCACTTTTTTCCCCTCCCTTTACTTATTTTTTTTTCGTCCACGTTCTTATGCTCTCGCATACTTTTTTTCTGACTTGGATCACTTTTTTCCCCTCCCTTTACTTCTATTTTTTCGTCCCCCAACTAGCTTCTTATGCTCTCGCATACTTTTTCTGACTTGGATCACTTTTTTGTCCTCCCTTTACTTTTTTTTTTTCGTCCACGTTCTTATGCTCTCGCATACTTTTTTCTGACTTGGATCACTTTTTTCTTCATCATTCTTATTCCTACTTCGTCCTTTCTTCTTGGTCCTCGTTCTTGCCCCTTTTTTTTTTTTAATTCTTGTCCCGATTAGCTCGGGACTGCTCGCGCCATCGACCGATCTCGGTCGATTTTTTCCCGATGCATTTCTTGAAAAGAGGGAGGAGACTCGCTAAGCCTGAACGGGCCATAAAGTCATTTCCGCATCGAGTCAAAAAAAAAAAAAAATTCATTCAATAATTTCTATTTTTTATCATTCATTTTATTATTATTTTATTATTACATAAAATCTTTACAGAATTTCACATAATAATAATAATAATAATAATATCAAGATCCTGCTGATTCAATCAATAAAAATGGTCATAATTTTTCTCAATAAAGTTCTCCCATTATCTTTATCATACGAAAAAAAAAAAAAAAATTATGAACGATGCGGATGAGACAAAAGAGAAAAAGAGAGATCGACGCGTGAAATTTGCACGGAATTTTAATCCTCTTAGAGTAAAATCCATTTCAGGATCATTTTTGTTGAAAAAATTCTTTATATATATCCGAGCTGGAAATTTTGCGTGAATTAAAACTCTATGTGTCGCGACAAGAAATAATAAATCTCAAGGTTTTCCGAGCACGAGAGAGAGAGAGAGAGAGAGAGAGAGCGAGAGAGAGAGAGAGAGAGCAATTTATCCTCGTTCTTTGCCGTTGATTGTTTTACCGATTATTATCGCGACTAATCGACCAATCGATTCGACAAATTGAAACGCTCTATTGGTTGCGTGAGTGCATTATTATATATATATATATATAAATCGGAAAGAGTTTGTTGAAATTTTTCCTAGCGGTTGTATGTACTCTCAATGTGTATCTATAATTATCATTCTACAGAGTGAGCTCTCTAATAGCTCTAATAATAATAATAATAATAATGATAATACGGCTAATATCCGTAAAGAATTTAAATTGCGCGTGCCACGTGAGAACGGAAATGCGTGGAGGGAATAAAATTTTCTCGATGAAAAGATGGAGAAAAAAAAAAAAGAATAGAAAAATGAAAAAAAAAAAATGTGTAATTTTTGCCACCGCACACAAATGCTCGAGTAAATGTTACTATGGCGTGCATTGTGAAATTACGAGAGAGAGAGAGAGAGAGAGAGAGAGAGAGTCGAGCAGACTGAAATTAGAGTGAAGGCTCTAGAAAATTCTACTCTCTCTCTCTCTCTCTCTCTCTCTCTCTATCATCTTGCACGAGCTTATGGGGCTGCTTCGAATTTATTCGAATCTGCTTCAAAGTCCTCTCAAACAGTTTAATAATCGACTTTACACACATTGAAATTTAAAAATTGCATATATCCTCGAATAATAAAAGAAAACAATAAAAAACAAAGAAAAAAATGTTTAAAATATTTATATATACGTTTATATTACGTTATATATAAATTTTACATTTTTTACACATAATTTAGTCAAATGACATTTAGTCCATATTTAAAGATAAGAAAAATATTCTCGAAATTAAAAGGAGTCTTGAAAATTTTTAAATAATCCAATACAGAGCTGCATATATCCTCGAGTAATGAAAGAAAATAAAAGAAAGCAAAGAAAAAAAAATGTTATAAATATTTATATATACGTTTATATTACGTTATATATAAATTTTACATTTTTACACATAAATTAGTCAAATGACATTTAGTCCATATTTAAAGATAAGAAAAATATTCTCGAAATTAAAAGGAGTCTTGAAAATTTTAAAATAATCCAATACAGAGCTGCATATATCCTCGAGTAATGAAAGAAAATAAAAGAAAGCAAAGAAAAAAAATGTTAAAAATATTTATATATACGTTTATATTACGTTATATATAAATTTTACATTTTTTACACATAAATTAGTCAAATGACATTTAGTCCCGATTTAAAGATAAGAAAAATATTCTCGAAATTAAAAGGAGTCTTGAAAATTTTAAAATAATCCAATACAGAGCTGCATATATCCTCGAGTAATGAAAGAAAATAAAAGAAAGCAAAGAAAAAAAATGTTAAAAATATTTATATATACGTTTATATTACGTTATATATAAATTTTACATTTTTTACACATAATTTAGTCAAATGACATTTAGTCCATATTTAAAGATAAGAAAAATATTCTCGAAATTAAAAGGAGTCTTGAAAATTTTAAAATAATCCAGTACAGAGCTGCATATATCCTCGAGTAACGAAAGAAAATAATAGAAAGCAAAGAAAAAAATGTTAAAAATATTTATATATACGTTTATATTACGTTATATATAAATTTTACATTTTTACACATAAATTAGTCAAATGACATTTAGTCCATATTTAAAGATAAGAAAAATATTCTCGAAATTAAAAGGAGTCTTGAAAATTTTAAAATAATCCAATACAGAGCTGCATATATCCTCGAGTAATGAAAGAAAATAAAAGAAAGCAAAGAAAAAAAATGTTAAAAATATTTATATATACGTTTATATTACGTTATATATAAATTTTACATTTTTTACACATAATTTAGTCAAATGACATTTAGTCCATATTTAAAGATAAGAAAAATATTCTCGAAATTAAAAGGAGTCTTGAAAATTTTAAAATAATCCAGTACAGAGCTGCATATATCCTCGAGTAACGAAAGAAAATAATAGAAAGCAAAGAAAAAAATGTTAAAAATATTTATATATACGTTTATATTACGTTATATATAAATTTTACATTTTTTACACATAAATTAGTCCATATTTAAAGATAAGAAAAATATTCTCGAAATTAAAAGGAGTCTTGAAAATTTTAAAATAATCCAATACAGAGCTGCATATATCCTCGAGTAATGAAAGAAAATAAAAGAAAGCAATGAAAAAAAAAATGTTATAAATATTTATATAGCGTACAATTAGCTGTTGAGTGACTAATCCAATTTTATTATCATATTTCTTCTCATTCCCTCCCCATTCGGACAAACTCTCATCTCTTATCTATCCTTATTTATATGTATCTCTCGACTCGCGAGATTTCTCCCAACCCTTTTGCTCCCTCGGTTCTCAGGTTATAATTTATTGGGGTAATGAAACCCTCGGGCTCTTCGCCGTCTTACAGCAAAAGGAGATAGAACGAGACATGGAGAAGGAGCCAAAGAGCCTTCAGACGTGGTTATTATACATCAGCCTCTCTCCCATAGCCACTGAATCGTATTAAAAAAAAATAAAAAAGATTTAAAAAAAAAAAAACAAAAGCTGGAAAGTAGCATGGAGAAGCTGCTACTGGTCATCTGCATGACGAGTAAATAGTTTCGCATTACCGGCGCGAACACGGCAGTTTGTATCGAGTGATTGGGTGATAATTCATCCTCTCCTCTCTCTCTCTCTCTCTCTCTCTCTCTCTCTCTCTCTCTCTCTCTCTCTCTCTCTCTCTCTCTCTCTCTCTCTCTCTCTCTCCCCGGCCTCTCTCTCTCTCTCTCTCTCTCTCTCTCTCTCTCTCTCTCTCTCTCTCCCTCTCTCTCTCTCCCTCTCTCCCTCTCTCTCTCGTTGAATATCATTTGCACTTTATTCAAGTGCACTGACTTTTTGCCATGTTTATTCATTATGGGATGTGCATGAATCGGGGAGAAAGAGAACTGGAATGAAGCGCGAAATAAATAAATATATGTATATATATATACATTGTAAGGCGGTATAACATATATATATAATATATCTGACACTTTCAGTTCTATTATATATATATATACGTATTGACATGCGTGATCGTTATCCAATAAAATCGTGCGAGTCGTTTCATTCAATTGACGTTAACAAGATTGTTATATATATATATATATATATATATATATATATATGCACATATACATATATATATATGCACACATCACTGTTGGTTTTTTTAAGCTCAAGACGAGCATCACAGTTGGTGGTGATGCAGTAGCGAGGACGTCAGGTCGTTAGCGCAACGTTAATTCATATTAGAGCGATGATTAATTATCGGTGGTCTGGCTGTGCAGAGGCACGAGGAGCATCTCGATTAATTTATAGCCAGTGAGAGAATAAGCGCTGCTGCCCCCCGGGCTCGTGAACCGGTAGAAAATTCTTTGTGCAAATATCGACCGTATGAAATTATAATGGC
>CAVLGY010000058.1:0-7500 GCA_963669185.1 Dyspetes luteomarginatus | reverse complement strand
TTGTTTGTTCGAGAAATAATCGGGCGGCAAAAGCATCCACTGTACGAAGTATCCAGCAATGTCTGCTCTTCCCTCCCCTCATATAAGACTGTTTTTACCTTTTCCGAAAGGATAATAAGCGCATCCCACTAGCTAAAGTAAAGTCTCGTCGTCACCTCATCTCGAACACCCTTTAATTGCCTATATATGTATATATTCTCTTCGACTGACTCTGCCTACTTCCATTTCAATTATTCACGATTTATATTTCTATTATCTATATTTCTCCATTTTAATGTAAAATAATTATGAATAATGACACATTTATTTTACATTAAAATGGAGAAATATAGAGAATAGAAATATAGAGAATAGAAATATGGAGAATGGAAATATAGAGAATAGAAATATGGAGAATAGAAATATAGAGAATAGAAATATAGAGAATAGAAATGTAGAGAATATAAATATAGAGAATGGAAATATAGAGAATTATTTCTCTATATTTCTCCATTTTTCTTTTCCGAAAGGATAATAAGCGCATCCCACTAGCTAAAGTAAAGCCTCGTCGTCACCTCATCTCGAACACCCTTTAATTGCCTATATATATATTCTCTTCGACTGACTCTGCCTACTTCCATTTCAATTATTCACGATTTATATTTCTATTATCTATATTTCTCCATTTTAATGTAAAATAATTATGAATAATGACACATTTATTTTACATTAAAATGGAGAAATATAGAGAATAGAAATATGGAGAATGGAAATATAGAGAATAGAAATATGGAGAATAGAAATATGGAGAATAGAAATATAGAGAATGGAAATATAGAGAATAGAAATATGGAGAATAGAAATATGGAGAATAGAAATATAGAGAATGGAAATATAGAGAATTATTTCTCTATATTTCTCCATTTTATTTCTCCATTTTTCTTTTCCGAAAGGATAATAAGCGCATCCCACTAGCTAAAGTAAAGTCTCGTCGTCACCTCATCTCGAACACCCTTTAATTGCCTATATATATATATATTCTCTTCGACTGACTCTGCCTACTTCCATTACAATTATTCACGATTTATATTTCTATTATCTATATTTCTCCATTTTAATGTAAAATAATTATGAATAATGACACATTTATTTTACATTAAAATGGAGAAATATAGAGAATAGAAATACAGAGAATTATTTCTCTATATTTCTCCATTTTAAGGTAAAATATATTGTTTAAAGATTCGAGCGGGCACGGATAGACGAACCGCCATCAAACTTATATATGTATATATTTATTTATTGTACATATATATATATCAATACATGGATGCATATGTTGTGCAAAGTCTGAATTGCATCGCGCACGTTGCATACACTTTGCCGGTTATGCAGTTGAGATTGTGGTCGTGCGAGAGAGCGCCAGAACTCTCGTCCACGTCTTCGTCATGATCGTCGTCTCTCTTTGTCGTCTCCGTGATGCTCTCCGTCGTCGTTTTCGCGTTGTCGTCGTCTTTGCCGCCGTCTTCGTCATCGTTCCGAACATTATATGGTGTTTGTCCTGGCCGATCGAAGGTGATTTCATAAAGGAGACCGCCGTGACGGAAGATATTGTAGGACAAGTTCCCTGCACCAGCTGGGTGGCCCGTCGTGCATACTATAAGAGACATGCAGCGGATAAAACCCTCTTTTCATTTTCTTTGCTCTCTTTCTCTCATTCTTCTCTTTCTCTCATTCCTCTCTTTCTCTCATTCCTCTCTCTCTCTCTCTCTCTCTTTTCGAGATTCTCGTTGCTCTCTCTCTCTCTCATTCCTCTCTTTCTCTCATTCCTCTCTCTCTCTCTCTCTCTCTCTCTCTCTCTTTTCGAGATTCTCGTTGCTCTCTCTCTCTCTCTTTCCCTCTTTTCATTTTCTTTGCTCTCTTTCTCTCATTCCTCTCTTTCTCTCATTCCTCTCTCTCTCTCTCTTTTCGAGATTCTCGTTGCTCTCTCTCTCTCTCTTTCCCTCTTTTCATTTTCTTTGCTCTCTTTCTCTCATTCCTCTCTTTCTATCTTTCTTCTCTTTCTCTCATTCCTCTCTTTCTCTCATTCCTCTCTCTCTCTCTCTCTCTCTTTTCGAGATTCTCGTTGCTCTCTCTCTCTCTCTTTCCCTCTTTTCATTTTCTTTGCTCTCTTTCTCTCATTCCTCTCTTTCTCTCATTCCTCTCTTTCTCTCATTCCTCTCTTTCTCTCATTCCTCTCTTTCTCTCTTTCCTCTCTTTCTCTCATTCCTCTCTTTCTCTCATTCCTCTCTTTCTCTCTCTCTCTCTCTCTCTCTCTCTCTCTCTTTTCGAGATTCTCGTTGCTCTCTCTCTCTCTCTCTTTTCGAGCTTCTCGTCGCTCTCTCTCTCTCTCTCTTTGAGATTCTCGTCGCTCTCTCTCTCTCTCTCTCTCTCTCTCCCTTATTCGCTCTTTTGCATCCCTCATCTACCCACATATATCCATATATTTTGCTCACATCTCTCTTTTTTCAACTCACTATATACTTTGCGTCTGGCAATGGAATTGCATCATTTCCTGATCCCCTTTTCTCCTTCGCTCTCTCTCTCTCTCTCTCTCTCTCTCTCTCTCTTTCTCTATCCAAGAATTCTTAACATTTTTCAACCACGAAATATCAGTACCTTTTCCTATATACATATATGTATATACATGTCATAAAAAGTTACTATGTTGAGGCCGATATATTTACGTGTTCGCGTGGCACACGATCGAATTTATATACTCGAGGAATTTATACTATGTCAGCATAGAATTCAAAGCTCGAAGAGTTTCTTCCTATACTTGATGATATAGTTATACCGCGATTTTTTTTTTTTATATATTTTTTTTTATCCTGCCACAGATAATCCGTCTGTGCAATATCGTATATATATATATATATATATATATATATATATATAGCGTATAAAAGATCTATCGCTCTTAATTAACGCTTCTCCGCAGCGGGCGTGGAAAAATGTTCGCGTATTGACGACAAAAAGTTGCGATTCTTAATTAAAAGAGAATTGTTTTCCATTGAATTTTCTCCCCGTCGATGTAAAAACACTATATATATATATATATATATATATATATATATATATATATATATATATATATATATACAGAAAATCCAGGTGGAAACCGGTCCATTTATGAACCACGCGCTAATTACTACTTTGCAAGTTTTTCGTAGCACCTTCCTCCTCTCTCTCTCTCTCTCTCTCTCTCTCTCTCTCCCTCTCTTTCTCCGTATAATCTCTTCGTCTCTCTATCAAGATTTCATACGTATAACCTCATAGAGAGAGGTAAAGACACGTTCGCGAACGCAAAGGGCTTGTACACGATATATATATATATATATATAAATATATATATATCGAGAAGTAGCCCCGCCGTACGATCTTGCAGACGATGCGTTAAAGTCATCGCGATAATCGCGGGCCCGCGCGCGAGTATCTTCTCGAAGAAATGACTCGCTTCCAAGGAGCGAGAAGCCCTCTTGAAGATGTATCAATGAGACATATAGCGTGTGCCCGATGCGTTAAGGAGAGACAACGAGTGAAAAAAGCTCACGTAGCTAACAAACTCGTCACTGGTATATTGACGCCATCCGTGGACTACGGAATTACACGACATCTCGTTTATCTTCTCTCTCTCTCTCTCTCTCTCTCTCTCTCTCTCTCTCTATATATATATATATATATATATATATATATATATATATATATATAAATACACCAACAGGAGAGAAAATCTCGATGTTGCTCATCTTTCTTTTTACTCTTTCCTTTTGCAGATAACGAACTTATGTGAACGTGAGTTTTTTTTTTTGCCTGTCCCCTCATCCTCCTCCTCCTCCTCCTCCTCCTCCTCCTTGTCACCGGTCCAGCACAACTGGATCAGCCGATCGCGGACGATCTCACACAAAAGTAGACTTTGTAGCAAAAGTAAGAAAATTACTGAGTACTTCTTTGTCTCATATATCGATATGAAAAAAAAAAAAAAGAAAAAACGAGCAATCCAAGAGAGCGGTCACTTTTGCCAAGCTTGAAGATGAACTAAAGAACTTCCCGAGACAGAAATAAAAAGGGACGGAAAGAAAGAGAGAGAGAGAGAGAGCGAGGAAAGAAATGAGGGAGAAAACTCGTTAGTTTCTGTAGGCAGCAGAGCAGCTGCTGGTGCAAAATCCACAGCAGTCCACATCGCACTATATATATATATATATATATATATATATATATATATATATATAACTATATGTATAGTGCAAGAGGCCAGTCCAGCTTCTCCTCTTGACTCCCGAGAGCTGTTTATAAGCTCAAGAAGAGATAAAAGAGCATCGAGAAACAAACCTCGCCCTCCGCCAACCCGACGTGGCGGTGTATAATGTCCAGCAGTCAGTGTGATTAATACCGCGTCCTTAACCCCATAAAGGCCATCGTTTAATGCAACATCGGGATCGCGAAACGTCTTTATCAACAGTCGATCTTAAACTCTTCTCTCTCTCTCTCTCTCTGTCGCTCCTCTAAAAGTTAACGGGAAAGAGAGAGAGAGAGAGAGAGAGAGAGAGATGTATATATGAGCCCACATATCGCGCACACTCAAGCCCTGGGGTGCTCTTGAAACTTGTACTTATAGTACGTTACAGACATTGCAATAATGCAATCTTTTATATATATATATATATATATATATATATATATATATGTTTGTGTCGTGTTATATATATATATGTTCGTGTGTCTGTGTTATATATATATGTATTCGTGTGTGTGTGTTATATATATAAATATACTAGTTGACCCGGCGAACTCTGTTCCGCCTTAGAGGCAATAAATAAGCAGATTTTGGATTTAATTAAGTTCAACTTTTTATTAGGAAATACAAATAAAAAAATTAATTATTTTAATGATTCTTTATCGTTCATGTATTTTGGTGCATAGGTTGCACTCTTCAGTTAAGTACCTTGTGATACACGACATTTTTTGTTTTATTATCAAGCGCAAGAACAAACAACGCAGATGGTCTTCCGACCTGTGAACATGCCACATATAATTGACCATGGGAAAAACATGGATATTCCAGATTCAAACCACAAACTTTCAATGATTCGCCTTGTGATTTGTTAATGGTCATGGCGAATGCAAGACGGATCGGGCAATTTCTTGTCCTTCTTCAGTCCTTTCATTTCGCAATGTTTCGTATCCTTCTTGCATTACGGCTTTGTCGGGAAAGATTTGATCGTCTCGGTCGCGGCATTGTTAATGATGATGAACAGAATACAAATTAGTGATTATTACTAATTATTATTTTCTGACAAAATTTAAAATTATCGAATTTTTAACCATACTTTACCTTTAATAAACCTTTAATAAAAAATTGAACTTAATTAAATCCAAAATCTGCTTATTTATTGCCTCTAAAGCGGAACAGAGTTCGCCGGGTCAGCTAGTTATATATATAGATTACTAATTATTGATTTCTGACGAAATTTATAATTATCAAATTTTCAACCATACGTTTGAACCATACGTTTAGCTCTTCTCAATTGCTTTTCGTTTAGCTGTCATTTGTCTTACGTTTAGCTGTCATTTGCGTTTTGTTATTCCATGTCAGATGCGTTTTTGTTATACCACTTTCATAGTGACTTGTATTCTCTTTGACGTTTTATGTCACGATAAAAAGTATCCTATGTCCGTCTCCTGGTTCTAATTTACATCCCCACCAATTTTCAGCCAAATCGGTACAGCCGTTCGTGAGTTATAAATAGTGTAACTAACAACGACTTTCTTTTATATATATAGATAGATATGTATATATATATATATATATTCGTGTGTGTGTGTGTTATATATATAAATATATGTTTGTGTGTGTGTGTGTTACATATCATACTGTAGTTTGAGCAAGAAAATAATATGGATGAATACGGATACGAGTAAGTCACGATCAGCCTCGATAATAAATCCTAATCCCTTTTTTTTTTTTCATATCCATCGCGATTTACTTCGAAGCGTCGATTTTTCAAATCCTCTCATTCTCATTGAGATTAAATTCTCCTGATTTTCGTACCGAGCATCAGTCTCCATAATTTATTATATAATAATAATCCTTGAGATGAAAAAATAAAATTTCGAAAGATCGAACTTCTTCGAATTACTTGAAGAATTCTTCAAGTAATGGAAAGAAAAAAAAAAAATGCACAGTGCAAGGTTGTAACGAACGAACGATTTTTCAAAGACCGATACGTCCTCCATTTTGTTGATGCAACGAGCGATCAGGAAGAAACGATGAATAAGGGAAAATCCTTATTACATTTTCAAGCCTAAAAGTCTAAAAACCATCAGGATGCTGCGAGGGCAATATATATATATATATATACAGCGTGAAAAAAAATGTGCGGAGGTTGAGGAGACGTGCAGTGTTGGGGTGACGGATAAAAATAAATTGCAAACGGTTAAGGCGGTAATGGAGGTCGTTTAAGGCGTGCAGCCGTCTCTCGGGGTGGTGTGCAGAGGCGCAAAACGTCTTTATCGAGTTCCCGATCTTCCTCTCTCTCTCTCTCTCTCTCTCTCTCTGATTCCCCGCTGGACTCAAAATGGCTCGTGTGGGTTCAACACACGCAAGAATCGTTGGGATCTCATCTTCTTCGTCGACAGCCATAAGAGTGCGCATATATATGTAAAGAAATTATGGCGATGTTCAATATATATATATATATATATTTTATATATTTATATATGTATATATATATATATATATATATATATATATATATATATATATATTTATATATATTTATATATATTTATATATATTTATATATATATATATATATATATATATATATATATATATATTTATATATATTTATATATATTTATATATATTTATATATGTATATATATATATATATATATATATATATATATATATATCTATATATGTATATATATATATACAACATCGCCATAATATCTTTTCTCTGTCTTCTTCGTGACGTTATAGAAGGGAACCACAGAAGCAAAACGGCATAGTATATATATGGCTCAGGATCACCTCATCTCTGGACCAAGACAGAAGGAAGCATATGAGAAGCTGCGCGAGGAGAGAACTCGTGGGAAAAAAAAAATTTACACAACCGAAGCACCGAAGCGGTGGGTTGACAAATTAAAACAGTGTGGCTTCCCGCTGGTGAACGACTTCCCGCTGTGGGTTGGGCCCAAAGAACTTGGCGAGAGAGAGAGAGAGAGAGAGAGAGGAAAAGGATATAGAAGCTCGCGCGCGATCCTTTGGCGTGTTTCTTGGGTGCCTCGGGGCCGAAGAAACGATTTCGTTAACATTACTTAAATTTTTTTCTTTTTACTTATTTTTGTTCTCTCTTGATGCTCATTCTTGTGCTTTCGCACTCGTTGATCTTTTCTCGTTGTCGTTTGCTCTCGTAACCTCACACATATATATATATATATATATATATATATATATACACACATATATAGATA
>CAVLGY010000057.1:22500-38501 GCA_963669185.1 Dyspetes luteomarginatus | reverse complement strand
ACTGACTGAGGGACTTAGGGGATGAAATTTCACATGCTACATTCCGATCATCATTACCTGCACTATTTTTTTGCTGGGATCGGTTTGAAATATTTTGTAAAAATTCGTATATAGTTGACACTCTTAGGTCAGAGTTAGGGTAATTCCCCGTTTAACTACCGTTTAATTATAGCAATTTTAGTAATATTCTCTGTCAATAATAATAATAATAATCCCTGATTTATCTCACTGTGTGGTGTCTCGGAGCTTTTATTAGAAAGATTCCAGCGGGTATGAGACTTTTTGACAAATGTATAAGAGACAAAACGATGTGAAATTCCATTCATCATTATCTATGTAGCATTTTTTTAACTAAAATCGGTTCGAAATATGATCAAGGCCTCCTACAATGCGTTTAATTATTTTCACTTTCCCTTTAAATCTATTTTTAAAAAAGTGTATTTTTAATTTTTTTTAAAAAAAGCCCATGTCGATTAAGGCCCAAATATTTAGTCAAGTTTAGTCAAATGTAGTCAAGCAGCATTTAGCAAGTTTCATCGTAAATTCGAGCTCAAATTTAACGATCAATGTAGTGAAATTAAAATTTGAGATCAATTTTATGATTTAATTAATTATGTGAACTTTGACCCTGAGCAGCACTACGTGACTTTTTCTCCAAAACTTTCAGACATTCTCCATCATTTTTATTTCCAATATAATACCGATTTCCTCGACAAGGATATCGCACGATTGGCTCTCCCGTGAGCTGGGCCTCTTATTTCTCACAGAGGTTTTGTAATATCCGGAGGAATTGTCTGAAATTCTTGAAATTGGCCGTACAGAGAACATTGGAGATTCGTAAGACTATCGATTTAGAGGGGTGAGAGGATTTTGCACGAGGGTTGTCCCGTATAACCAACAGTGAGTTATACTCTCTCTCTCTCTCTTCTCTCTCTCTCTTCTCTCTCTCTCTTCTCTCTCTCTCTCTCTCTCTCTCTCTCTCTCTCTCTCTCTCTCTCTCTCTTCTCTCTCTCTCTTCCTCTCTCTCTCTTCCTCTCCCTCTCTTCCTCTCTCTCTTCCTTTCTCTCTCTCTCTCTCTCTCTCTCCTCCTCTTCTCTCTCTCTCTCTCTCTCTCTCTCTCTCTTCCCTCTCTCTCTCTTCCTCTCCTCTCTTCCTCTCTCTCTTCCTTTCTCTCTCTCTCTCTCTCTCTCTCTCTCTCTCTCTCTCTCTCTCTCTCTCTCTCTCTCCTTCCCCTCCCCCTTCCTCCCCCCCCCCCTCTCTCTCTCTCTCTCTCTCTCTCTCTCTCTCTCTCTCTCTCTCTCTCTCTCTCTCTCTCTCTCTCTCTCTCTCTCTCTCTCTCTCTCTCACTCTCTTTCATCCTACTTTCCGCATCCGCGTGCAAAGCTCAGCTTCTTCGCAATACTTGCTCTCTCCCTCTCTCTCGCTTTCTCTCCCTCGCCATCTCGTTGCTCCCGTTGAGGCAATAAAGGTTTTTATATATATATATATATATATATATATATATATATATATATATATATATATATATATATATAAGGCAGCAGAGAGCCGGCCATCTCGTATCTGTATTAGCGACGCTAGAATGGCGGACGATTCAACGAGACGAATCCACAGAAATGCGCGCTATGTATACACAGAGAACATCCCCTTCGTTCCATCTACCTCGTTTCTCGTTTTGGCTCGCCTCGTCTCTCTCTATCTATCTCTCTGTCTCTTTCTTCTTACCCCATTCGCGTTTCTCGCGCTTGCGCGCTTTTCTCCTCTTTTCGTACCCCCAGGGCGATTCGAAGGTTCGCCTAAACAAATTTAATAAACTCGCCATTTCCGCTCCAATTTCAAAACCCTTAAATCGTTGAACTGGCCGTGGCGACGGATGTCCGTTTCTCTTTTCTTATCTTCTTTCGCTGGGCTGCGGCCAACATATCAGCCTTCTTTAACTCTTCAATGTTTTTTTTTTTTTTTTCATCTATATTTTTCCAACCCTCTTTTTTTAAATTCATCCCAGTCGTGTTTTTATCTATTAAATTTTCAATCTGATGTGATCAATCTTGAAATAAAAATTGATTGAAATGGCGAACAATTCTACCCTGCTGAACTCTATAACGATCGATTTTTTTCGTCGTTCAATGAACGAGTCAAAAATCAATAAGTAAACTAAAGAGTTTAATCCTGAGACACTAGTGCGATTTTACACAAAGGATTTCTTATTTCATCGTACATTTTACAGTCTTAACATTTTTTCCAATTTTTATTAGCTTACTAATTTTTCTCGGGTATTTAATTATCACCATTTTATTCGTCATATTTTGAGCTTTAAAGATACTGGGAATAAATTAAAATTGGTCTATTTAAATCGGAGATATGAAGGACTTAAGAAGGCTGATAAAAATTCTCACCATTTTATTCGTCATATTTTGAGCTTTAAAGATACTGGTAAAAAATTAAAATTGGTCTATTTAAATCGGAGATATGAAGGACTAAAGAAGGCTGATAAAAATCCTCACCATTTTGTCAATTTTGATTATCTTACTAATTTTTCTCGGGTATTTAATTATCACCATTTTATTCGTCATATTTTGAGCTTTAAAAATACTGGTAATAAATTAAAATTGGTCTATTTAAATCGGAGGTATGAAGGACTAAAGAAGGCTGATAAAAATTCTCACCATTTTGTAAAACTAATTTTCAAATATGTGTGTAAACGAAGGATTACAATTGACAGAATCGAGGTTTTTGTCAATTTTAACGTACATTGTGATAAAAATGGTGATTATTATTATTTTTTTTTTTTTCTATTCCACGTGACCATGTTGGGGTTAAACTTGCTTCATACCAATGTCGTACTTTTTCCAAGTACGTACATATATATATATATATATATGTGTATATATATATATATATTATAGAGGAAAGAAGTGATATAAATTGAGGGTAGTTTATATTCTCTCGTCTCTCGTGCTCGTTATATTGGTCTTAGGAGTTAGAAGTGCCAGAGCCGAGTAGTACGCATGGACTCGAATTTCCAGGGCTCGCGCACTCGCATGGTTAACTTCGACAAACAGAAATTACCATTTTATTGGGTGAGTTCTAGCCCCGCTGGCCTCTTAAGCCGCCATATATAACGCGTTCCGTACCTTCCCTCTCTTAAACTCTTGTCGCACCCTATTCTCATCCTCATTCCTCCCTTTCTTCATTCTATATATATATATATATATATATATATATATATATATATATATATATATATACATATAGAATGAAGAAAGGGAGGGATGGATATATATATATATATACATATATAATGAAGAAACGGAGGGATGGATATATATATATATATATAGTACCGGATAGTTCTATATTCTAGCTACCGTTCCGTCCATTGCCGTTAGAGTATCAAACTCTCTCTTTTCTCTCCCTATCGCTCCTTCATCCCTTTTCCTCTCTCGATTCCTCTCCCGTTGGTACTTGACAGTCACCCTTGATGCGAGAGCGAGGATTGGAATACCTAATCGTTCTCGCGACCATTTCGAATCTATCGTTTACATCTCACATATATGGGAAATTTCATGTTAAACTTGCCCATCATCTTTAATTCTGATTATTTTCCATTTTTTTTTTGCCATTTACTACGACCTAAAATTTCTCAAGTATCACGTACAATTTTCCAAATCATTTTCATAACTCGTTTGGTCGTAATTAATTATTTTTTTTAACTCACACAAAAGTCTTTTAAATATTATTTTGAAATTATTAATCCACGAAAAAATTAATATAAAAAATTATCTTTATTATATTGTAATTTTTTTTATTGATAGAAAAAAAAATACTGCTATTTTTTTCCCCCCTCCCCCCATTCCAGCATTGCCATTTAGTACGACCTAAAATTTCTCAAGTATCACGTACAATTTTCCAAATCATTTTCATAACTCGTTTCGTCGTAATTAATTATTTTTTTTAACTCACACAAAAGTCTTTTAAATATTATTTTGAAATTATTAATCCACGAAAAAATTAATATAAAAATTTATCTTTATTATATTGCAATTTTTTTTATCGATAGAAAAAAAAATACTATTATTTCCCCCCTCCCCCCATTCCAGCATTGCCATTTAGTACGACCTAAAATTTCTCAAGTATCACGTACAAATTTTCAAATCATTTTCATAACTCGTTTCGTCGTAATTAATTATTTTTTTTAACTCACACAAAAGTCTTCTAAATATTATTTTGCGATTATTAATCCACGAAAAAATTAATATAAAAAATTATCTTTATTATATTGTAATTTTTTTTATTGATAGAAAAAAAAATACTATTATTTCCCCCCTCCCCCCATTCCAGCATTGCCATTTAGTACGACCTAAAATTTCTCAAGTATCACGTACAAATTTTCAAATCATTTTCATAACTCGTTTCGTCGTAATTAATTATTTTTTTTAACTCACACAAAAGTCTTCTAAATATTATTTTGCGATTATTAATCCATGAAAAAATTAATATAAAAAATTATCTTTATTATATTGTAATTTTTTTTATTGATAGAAGAAAAAAAAAAATACTTCTCCTATTTCATTATTTTAATACTCATTTGCCTGCTCTGTATCGGCAGTTCTGTGATTTTAATTAAACTGAAAGAAGACTGAATAATTAGATGCTCGGGTAGAGTCTTTCCCTCTCTCTCTCTCTCTCTCTGCCATTATTTCCCCCCCCCCCCCCCTCCCCCGCTCCGCCCGTTCCAGCATCGCGTTCACGCTAGACGAAATTAATTAAGGCTTAATTAAAACGGTTCTTTGAGATGGTAATTCGTTAACAAACAGAGCACGCCGCTGGTGAATCCTATATATATATATATATATATATATATATATATTTATCTATACGAATCTCTCTATATATGTATATAGTGGATTTTTCGTACTGGAAAATTTCGCTCCAGCGACCCCTTCGCGACAACGATCGTTAGCAAAGGAATAAACAAAAAAAAAAAAATACAATTTTCCTCATACAACTTTTACGATCGGGAGGATACGAAAAAAAAAAAAAAAAAAAAAACAAGGATTTACATTGAATCCATACGATTAAATATGTACATCAAATTTTTATTTCATCACGATCAATTTATATACAAATAGATGCGTTTTTTTTTTCGGGTGTACTGGGGATGTTTTATTTTTTTTTTTTTGGCCCTGGAATTTTGCCATTTTATTGGCGATCCATTTATTTGCTTGTTTGATTTTTTTATGTTTCTTTTTCGTTTTTTTACGTTCGTACCGAATAATTCATTCACTCTGAGCACACGCGGATCGATTCGAGAGAAAAAAAAAAAAAAAAAAAAAAAAAAAATCGTCCAATCACCAGATTGACGATTAGGGAGACACGACGACGATGACGACACGACAGGCCTCACAAACGAAATAATTTTCATCTAAACTATTTATAATAATAATAATAGTTTTTTGTCTCTTTCATTTTTTTTTTCTTTTTTTTTTCATCCCCTCTCAATTTTTTCCCAAAATTGTTTGCGCTATCCCGATCGAGATAAAGTCCATCGTCATTTTAACTTATTAATACTGCATGTGATAATTCGCTTTACATGTCAATTTTATCGTAATTTTTCACCCTTGGTAGCTTTTTTTTTTAAATGATTATTTTTTTTTTTTTTCATGTTCAATTTGTCTTCCTCACTTTCACTGGAATTCTGATTGGCTTAATTTGAAAACATTAAACTTTTCAACGAGACAAGTCGACAGAATCAAATTTTGGACTCGGGCGATCACAGAATTCCATTTTTTTTGTTTTTGTTTTTTTTTTTTTTTTAACAGAGTACTAATATTATTATTTTTTTCAGACGAAATTATCCATTCCCCGTTAATGAAATTAATAATATCGTTCACAAAATTGTTCATTTTACGTCAAGTTCTCGTCTCTTTGATTTTGAAATTTTATCTATCCTCTACATACAAATTTATATATATATATATATATATATATATATGTTTATTTATATTTATATTTATATATTTATGTTCATTTATTTATTTATACTCGATAAAGCCTCAACGCCATTGACGATGATCCAATCGAAAAAAAAAAAAAAAAGAAAAAAAAATTCTTCTAATCGATTTCGCGCACTTTTCACTGTCAGATAAAAGCAAAACGTCGATTCACTTTAATAACGTTCATTGCACCTTCGATTCACGAATGAATTTTCAATTTTACTCCGCCATTGTTTGTGAATTTTTATCAGAACGAAATAAAAGAAAAAAAAAATAAAGAAAAAAAAAAAACGTATCACGAAAATTCACCGTATCAGGGAGATGAGCACCTTTCGAGATTACGATGTTAATTTCCGTTGGTCATTGACGTGCCGAATCGCATTTTATAAACGTGGATCATCGTTGATATTAATTATCGAGAAAAGATCGAACTTCAGACCATTTGGAGGCCTTTCGTGATGCTCTCAACGTGTTCCTTAGCTCTCATTCTGAGTGCCTGAATGCTCGACGTACGTGGATCGTGACCTGGTGGACTTGGTGATGACCCAATGTGTCCACCGCTGCTACTCATGCCGGGGATTCCCCCGTTCAACGTGCCTACGGCGCATAGAAACAGACTATCATTACTAAGTGATTGCACTGACTGGCTGAATCGTAAAAATAAATATTTTTGTGATAAAAAGATTTTTTTTTTTTTTTTTTATCGATCGAAAAATCGGAGAATTTTTTTTTTTCATATATTATTGATTTTTCTGCAAAAATATATTTTAACGGTAAATTATAAATTATCTTTCTCTCAATAATCATAATTATACGTTTTTTTAAATTCAAGAAATATATTTTGCATTGAAATTTTTTTATCGAACAAAATCCAAAATTGGAGAAAATTAATTGTTTCATTTATTGTTGATTTTTCTGCAAAAATATATTTTAACGGTAAATTATAAATTATCGTAGTCTGAATAATCATAATTATACGTTTTTATTTAATACAAGAAATATATTTTGCATTGAAATTTTTTTATCGAACAAAATCCAAAATTGGAGAAAATTAATTGTTTCATTTATTGTTGATTTTGCTGCAAAAATATATTTTAACGGTAAATTATAAATTATCATCGCCAGAATAATCATAATTATAGGTTTTTTTTTATTCAAGAAATATATTTTGCATTAAAAATTTTTTTATGCCACGAAATCCAAAATTGAAGAAAATTAATTGTTTCATTTATTATTGATTTTGCTGCAAAAATATATTTTAACGGTAAATTGTAAATTATCATCGCCAGAAGAATCATAATTATACGTTTTTTTTTAATTCAAGAAATATATTTTGCATTAAATTTTTTTTTATTTAACAAAATCCAAAATTGGAGAAAATTAATTGTTTCATTTATTGTTGATTTTGCTGCAAAAATATATTTTAACGGTAAATTGTAAATTATCATCGCCAGAAGAATCATAATTATACGTTTTTTTTTAATTCAAGAAATATATTTTGCATTAAATTTTTTTTATGCGATCAAATTCAACTATGATAGAAATAGAAAAAAAAAATATTCTAATTTATCACTGAATTGACTGAAAAATGACAGTCGTACAACCTTAAATTTGCTGAAAAAAATTACCACAGGATGAAAACGAAAAAAAAAAATTTTTCGATTTGGGATAATTGAAATGGATCTTATGACGTCATTTTACGGGCATTCTTTCTCACCTGGAATTCCATTTCCAACGGTTCCAAGCTTTGACGGTGAGGGCAATCGTCTGGGCGAGGTCAGGTAGCTCGGATATCCCGTATGAGCTGCTGGCAAAAAACCTGGAAGGGCGCTCAAAAGTCCTGGTGGCGTTAACCATGGATCACCAGGTAAACCGAGTGCAGGGCCACCAACGTTTCTGTAAAAAATGAAAAAAAAAATTAAATTATTTTGAAACATTTTTAATTATTTTTATATAATTTTAGATTTATATATATATATATATATATATATATATATATATATATATATCTATCGATCTTCAAAATTTATGTTTTACAGGGCAATAATCGATTAGTCATCCTCAATCATTTAGTATCAAAAGTTTCGTTTTTTTAAATAATTTAATTTTAAATAAAACATACCTCATGCTTGCCGGATGATGATACTCCGTGATACCGAGTCTGGCAGCCTCCATTTTTTCCTGTCTGCGCCATTTGGCCCGTCGGTTCTGAAACCAGACCTGCAAAAAGTGCAAAAAATACAAAATCATTGATTAAATATTTATTGCAATTTGCAATGATAATTCGAAATATTTATTTTTAATCAATAAAAAATTAATACTCGTCGTATTAATTTTTCTATGCATTCATTAACAATTTCTGTGTCTTTGAATGGTCCACAGATTTTTTTTGTTTACATTTTTATTACTCGATCAATTTTATTATAATTTTTAGTATCTTTTAAATGTTGCAAAATTATTTCAGTTTTATGGAACTCAGATGACTAATTTAACGACTGCCTTTTGGGTTTCATGACTTATAAGAAAACAAAAAAAAATATTACAAATGGCGTTGAGTGTAAAATTGCTTGACTGAGTCGAACCCATTTGTGACGTTAATGGAGTTAAAAAATATTTTTTATTATCTAGAGTGAAATTATTTTTGTGATATTATATTCCAGAAATATTTAATAATGTTTTAGCGAGTCTTGTACTCAATTGCGTATACACATTGGAAGTATTTTGAGGAAAAAAAAAATAATAATCTGAAAATAGGTCGAAACCTCGTATTATCCCTGAGACATCAGTGTCCGTTTATCTTCAGTCCAAGATCTACCGTCTATCCGCTAATTAATGGTTTTTAAAACCACTCATGGGTCATTTTGCTACCGCGCAACGCACCGCCCATTTTGCTTATGCCACATTTACTCTACAATTGACGTGACGCAATATATATATATACATCGTTGAAAGGCACAGAAAAACGTCCATTAGAGAAATGCCAACGATAATGTTTTTTTTTTTTACACGGTATTCGATGTATCTCTGCTTTCTAATGGGGGAGCTAATTTCGAATTCCTTCATTCTTATTTATCACTGAAAAAAAGAGTAATTAGCTAGATAAAAAAAAAACGAAATCACATCAGGATTATTGAAAGGAATTTTTTTAGGTGTCAAAAGTTTAGTCAAGATTTTTTTTTTGATAAAATTGACTGATAAAAATTTTCAACCCCTCGTCAATTTGGTCAAAATCGACCATTTTGATTATGCCACATTTACTCTACAATTGACGTGACGCAATATATATATATACATCGTTGAAAGGCAAAGAAAAACGTCCATTAGAGAAATGCCAACGATAATGTTTTTTTTTTTTACACGGTATTCGATGTATCTCTGCTTTCTAATGGGGGAGCTAATTTCGAATTCCTTCATTCTTATTTATCACTGAAAAAAAGAGTAATTAGCTAGATAAAAAAAAAACGAAATCACATCAGGATTATTGAAAGGAATTTTTTTAGGTGTCAAAAGTTTAGTCAAGATTTTTTTTTTGATAAAATTGACTGATAAAAATTTTCAACCCCTCGTCAATTTGGTCAAAATCGACCATTTTGATTATGCCACATTTACTCTACAATTGACGTGACGCAATATATATATATACATCGTTGAAAGGCAAAGAAAAACGTCCATTAGAGAAATGCCAACGATAATGTTTTTTTTTTTTACACGGTATTCGATGTATCTCTGCTTTCTAATGGGGGAGCTAATTTCGAATTCCTTCATTCTTATTTATCACTGAAAAAAAGAGTAATTAGCTAGATAAAAAAAAAACGAAATCACATCAGGATTATTGAAAGGAATTTTTTTAGGTGTCAAAAGTTTAGTCAAGATTTTTTTTTGATAAAATTGACTGATAAAAATTTTCAACCCCTCGTCAATTTGGTCAAAATCGACCATTTTGATTATGTCACATTTACTCCACAATTGACGTGACGCAATACATATATACATCGTTGAAAGGCACACAGAAACGTCCATTAGAGAAATGCCAAGATAATATTTTTTTTTTACACGGTATTCGATGTATCTCTGCTTTCTAATGGGGGAGCTAATTTCGAATTCCTTCATTCTTATTTATCACTGAAAAAAAGAGTAATTAGCTAGATAAAAAAAAAACGAAATCACATCAGGATTATTGAAAGGAATTTTTTTAGGTGTCAAAAGTTTAGTCAAGATTTTTTTTTTGATAAAATTGACTGACAAAAATTTTCAACCCCTCGTCAATTTGGTCAAAATCGACCATTTTGATTATGTCACATTTACTCCACAATTGACGTGACGCAATACATATATACATCGTTGAAAGGCACACAGAAACGTCCATTAGAGAAATGCCAAGATAATGTTTTTTTTTTACACGGTATTCGATGTATCTCTGCTTTCTAATGGGGGAGCTAATTTCGAATTCCTTCATTCTTATTTATCACTGAGAAAAAGAGAAATTAGCTAGAGAAAAAAAAAAACGAAATCACATCAGGATTATTGAAAGGAATTTTTTTAGGTGTCAAAAGTTTAGTCAAGATTTTTTTTTGATAAAATTGACTGATAAAAATTTTCAACCCTTCGTCAATTTGGTCAAAAGATGAGGAGTAATTAATGTTTTAGGGGTATTTGGCACCCCCACAAAATCAGAGAATCACTCATGAAATTTTTCCGTTCTTACTAAATTTCTGAAGACGATAAAATATGGATTAAAAAAAAAAATACTTTTCACTCCCTGTTAAGGATAAAGCGTGACGGTAAATTTCTAAAAGTGCCAGAACCAAAAGCGAATTACCAGCTACTGGTAGATATAGCGAGTCGCTATACAAAGGCGCTAGAGCGCATACAATGAAGTGGACTCGCACATGTACACAGTCGAGAAACGAGGGGTCACGAAAAGGGGTGGGTAAATGGAGTCTTTTTTTACTGCGCGTGGGGCAAACACACAGGGTCACTCGGTGGAAGCGAGAAAAGCCGCGGGGTCTGCTACGCTAAAAGAGAGAAGAGGGGTTGGTTTGAGTCGTCTGAGAGAAAGAGAGAAAGAGAGAAAGAGAGAAAGAGAGAAAGAGAGAAAGAGAGAAAGAGAGAAAGAGAGAAAGAGAGAAAGAGAGAAAGAGAGAAAGAGAGAAAGAGAGAAAGAGAGAAAGAGAGAAAGAGAGAAAGAGAGAAAGAGAGAAAGAGAGAAAGAGAGAAAGAGAGAAAGAGAGAAAGAGAGAAAGAGAGAAAGAGAGAGAGAGAAAAAGAGAGAAAGAGAGAAAGAGAGAAAGAGAGAAAGAGAGAAAGAGAGAAAGAGAGAAAGAGAGAGGGGGTGAAAAAGTGCAATAAGAATACTGCTGGAGGGTAATGGGTATGAGAACGAGAGAGGCAGAAAAGAAGTGAGAGATGGGAGAGGGGCGGTTCCACCCCTAAAACTGGCTTGTAAGAAAAGGCAAAGGGGCTGTCGGAGAGGTCCACCCTTATTCCTCAGGAGCAAGAGGGTAACAAGCTCCAAGGGGCGAAATCGAAAGTGAGAGAGAGGGAGAGAGAGAACTGAGAGAACGAGGGAGCAAGAAAGAATAGAGAAACGCGCGAGAGATGAAAGAAGGAAAAAGCAAACGTCTCGGAAATGCTCGGGGCGAGACTCAACCGCGGCCATGTTGATTTCTTTATTGTAAGATGGCTGCTATTGGCAGGCGACTAAACTTCTTTTGCCTTGGCAAAAGTGCCCTCGTACATATATATACAAAGCTATAGGAATTGTAGGGCGATGCAGTACGAAAAATCCGATAAAACTGACATATATACATCATCTTGGAAATATAAAGTTGACTCCTCAACGTTCTCTCACTTTATCCAATTGCATCTCTCACATTGTAAAAAGTTGCATATTATATTTTTCAAAAATTTTATCAATCTGTCAAGCTCGAGTCAATTATATAAAAAAGTGTCTCAGCTCTCGAACCCCAAATGTGGGAGCCAAAACGTATCGAGTAAATGGATAAGAGAATTCTCTTTGTTGCAAAAAATATGCGAGGTAAATTAATAAGAAGCTTCGATGTTGGCTGCCATTTTCTTTTTTTTTTCATTCTCTAATTTTCCCTCGACAAAAAATGGAAAATAATTCTTGGAAATATAAAGTTGACTCGTCAACGTTCTCTCACTTTATCCAATTGCATCTCTCACATTGTAAAAAGTTGCATATTATATTTTTCAAAAATTTTATCAATCTGTCAAGCTCGAGTCAATTATATAAAAAAGTGTCTCAGCTCTCGAACCCCAAATGTGGGAGCCAAAACGTATCGAGTAAATGGATAAGAGAATTCTCTTTGTTGCAAAAAATATGCGAGGTAAATTGATAAGGAGCTTCGATGTTGGCTGCCATTTTCTTTTTTTTTTCATTCTCTAATTTTTCCCCGACGAAAAATGAAAAAAAGGAAAATAATTCTTGGAAATATAAAGTTGACTCCTCAACGTTCTCTCACTTTATCCAATTGAATCTCTTACATTGTGAAAAGTTGCATATTATATTTTTCAAAAATTTTATCCATCTGTCAAGCTCGAGTCAACTATATAAAAAAGTGTCTCAGCTCTCGAACCCCAAATGTGGGTGCCAAAACGTATCGAGTAAATGGATAAGAGAATTCTCTTTGTTGCAAAAAATATGCGAGGTAAATTGATAAGGAGCTTCGATGTTGGCTGCCATTTTCTTTTTTTTTTCATTCTCTAATTTTTCCCCGACGAAAAATGAAAAAAAGGAAAATAATTCTTGGAAATATAAAGTTGACTCCTCAACGTTCTCTCACTTTATCCAATTGAATCTCTTACATTGTGAAAAGTTGCATATTATATTTTTCAAAAATTTTAACAATCTGTCAAGCTCGAGTCAATTATATAAAAAAGTGTCTCAGCTCTCGAACCCCAAATGTGGGAGCCAAAACCCATCGTGAAAATGGATAAGAGAATTCTCTTTGTTGCAAAAAATATGCGAGGTAAATTGATAAGGAGCTTCGATGTTGGCTGCCATTTTCTTTTTTTTTCATTCTCTAATTTTGCCTCGACGAAAAATGTCGATCATTCTCTCCTATATAGTTGTCAGAAACAATAAAAAGAGGGAAAACAAAAAAGTGTAAATTGAAACTGCACCCTCTCTTGTACACGATCCTGTATATTTACAGGGTAAAAAAAAAAAGTATATCCTATTACTGTAATGGGACGACGTGAATTTCCGTTGCTTCATCAGGACGATATTTCCCGTTTATGACGAAGAGGCAATTTTCTTTTAAGCTCGTTCGTTTTGTTCGTCCAGTGACGTTTGTATATATATATATATATATATATCACGGGCTTGCCTCCCTTCCCACCCCCTGCCGCCTAAGGGTGATGAGAAAAGAGGCTTCGACGCAAGAAATGATGTAGGAGGGGCTGGAGGGACAAGATGCCACGTTAAAATGATGGGAAAATAAGCGAATTTCGCCCTTCACCCTCTTATCTTTACCGAGGCAAGACATGCGCCCGACGGGGATGAAAAAATGACGGAGGGGTTGGACGATCCTGACGTTTTCTTCCTCGACGAGTAGCGCCCTCTGTGTGGATGGAACAGGAGACGAAGAAAGAGGAATATAAGGAGAAAGAGAACGAGAGAAAAATGGCCGAGGCACGCGTGAGCCTGGGAATGACAGGGGGTTGAGACGTGGGGGGTGGGCGAGGAGCCAAGGAAGTGAAACGTCTTTCGCCTTCTCGCGGAAATATAAAGAACAGGACTAACGCGGCTTAACCTTTTTAGGTCGTAAATCTATTAGAGTAGGTACTCTTACAAACCTTCTCCCTCCCACCCCTTCAACCCCTGCACCCCCTCAGCCCTATATAACGCGAGACATTCTCATTCCAAGAAATCTTTCGCGTCGTGTTGCCTCATCTTTGCGAGTGAACGTCGTCGAGCTTCTTCTTCTTCTTCTTCTTCTTCTTCTTCTTCTTCTTCTTCTTCTTCTTCTTCTTCTTCCTCTTTCTCTTCTTCTTCGAGGAATGATATTGCCGAGATAAACTCGTTTAGACGGCTTTAAATGCGCGAAAATTGATGCAAAATGAGAGTTAGAGACGGAAAAAGAAGGATAAAATGAGGGGTGGAGGGAGGGGGGGGGGGGATGGGGCTGGTAAGAGTCTGGAGGAAAGTGAATTTTGGATTTATATTATACGGTAATGAGGTGACGATATCGAACGATCCTCTCTTTCCCGTATCTCATTCATTTCTCATCATCCTCATTTTCATCCCCTCGATTTGTTCGTCGAATAATAAATCTCGAAATTCTTTTTTTTTGCTGAAAAGATTCTGGCTCATATATATATATTTAGTGGAGATTTTCGTCAAAATAAATTACAGCAGAGCAGATTGTTTATTTACTTTCTTACTCAATTTATTTTTTAATCGACTACGAAAGCGTCAAATTTAATTTTGGAGGTAAAAAAAATTAATTTCGTTGATAAAATATCATACAATATTTTTCTTCAATTTTTCAATCAAATTCAAAATCTCAATAATTTTTCGAGTCTCGCCATATTTAAATTTAAAAATGCTTCTACGTCAGTTCTGTGAAAAATTTTACTCCTCTTTCCCCTATCTAGGGAATTTTTATCTTCGTAATTTTTTTTTTTCCTCAAAAGATTTTGGCTCATATTTTATTCTCGTGAGAATAAATAACAGCAGAGCAGATTCTCGAAGAATATAAATTTAACGTTGCCATTTTGTTTATTTACTTTCTTACTCAATTTATTTTTTAATCAACCACGAAAGCATTAAATGTAATTTTGGAGGTAAAAAAATTTATTCTCATTGATCAAATATCGCACAATAAATATTTTTCTTCAATTTTTTAAATAAAATTCAAAATATTTAATGCCAAAAATGCCTTTAACGTCACACCCTCGATAATTCTTATTTAATTTTTCTAATAATTCCACAAAAGCATTAACTCAACTATAACTTTGGCTCCGTACTAAAAAAGGCAGGATACTAAAAAAAAAAAAAAAAAAAAAAAATTCATTGACAATGCTGGCACTTTTCCAGTGCTCGATTTTTATCGCTATAAAAATCAGTTTGCTCTCATCCTCATACAGTCATCTGCGTTACATTATATCTATATATATTTTTCTCTGTGCTCAAAAACTATAAGTGCAAACGTTTCGTCGCTTGGAAACTGTGACGTTTTTTTTTTTTGTTTTTTTTTTTTCAACGTTCTTGTTGCACTCTCGTACACGAGAGAGAAACGTACACAAAATGCGAATAGAGACTTTGGGGACCGCGTTTTATGCGCTTGGACGATCGTGGCACGTCGAATTTGGATTAGCGACGGTAAAAGGTATTCGAGGCGATCACGGAGCGACGAGCACATTGTCGTTTCCCCGTCGTATTAACAGATTTTCGTCATTGTTCGTTCCAATCGCAATATATATATATATATATATATATATATATATATATATATATATATATATATATATATATGACATTATGTCCAAGTACCATCACTCGAATCGTATGAAAAGACTTTTAGCCTCGAGTTTTTATCTAAACAGATCGTTAAAATAAAGATAACGATGAGCAAGTGATGTTCCATTTTATACGTCATCACCTGCCTATAATTGTTAAATAATCGTGCTCTGGCAAATATTATTTTTTCATTATTATATATATAAATTTATTGATATATAAAATTTTTATATATTACTACCTGCCTATAATTGTTAAATAATCGCTCTGGCAAATATTATTTTTCATTCATTATATATATATAAATTTATACATATATAAAAATTTTATATATTACTACCTGCCTATAATTGTTAAATAATCGCTCTGGTAAATATTATTTTTTATTCGTTATATATATAAATTTGTGAATATATAAAATTCTTATATATTACTACCTGCCTGTAATTGTTAAATAATCGCTCTGGCAAATATTATTTTTTATTCGTTATATATATAAATTTATAGATATATAAAAA
>CAVLGY010000057.1:0-17500 GCA_963669185.1 Dyspetes luteomarginatus | reverse complement strand
CTGATTTTTTTAGGGCGGTTCTACGATATCAAGGTCACGAAGATTTTAGGGGAGAAAAAAATTTACCAGGACTCAAACGATGCCACAGAAATAGTTCTAGTAAAACAGCTGATTTCTAGCTGGAAATTGTTTGAAATATGAAAAGAACCAAGTAGATAGTGTAAAAATATATTTGGGCCCAATTTAATGTTGATTTTGTCGAAAGGAAAGTTAAATATTCCTATAAAATTTGTCGATCACCCAACTGGATTTAAATCCAAACCAGATCAATAAACAAACTTTAAGTTTACCTTTAGTACGAAAAGAATTTCCAAGTTACGTTTCTTTTCATATTTCCTGCTCTCAGCAAATACAAAATCAGTGCCAGTCAGGCAAACAGCCCATTGAAAAGCAGCTGATTTCTAGCTGGAAATTGTTTGGAATATAAAAAAAAACAACTCGATAGTGTAAAAATATATTTGGGCCCAATTTGATGTTGATTTTGTCGAAAGGAAAGTTAAATATTCCTATAAAATTTGTCGAGCACCCAACTGGATCTAAATCCAAACCAGATCAATAATCAAACTTTAAGTTTGCCTTTAGTACGAAAAGAATTTCCAAGTTACGTTTCTTTTCATATTTCCTGCTCTCAGCAAATGAGAAAAACAAAGTATTCGGGATCAACATATAAAATGTATTAAGTGACTGTCCGTTGTTTGTCTCTCTCTGTCTTTTCCGGATGTCCTCAGTGCCAGTCAGGCACCCTATTGAAAAATAGTCGATTTCTGGCTGGAGCTTGTTTGAAATATCAAAAGAACCAACTCGATAGTGTAAAAATATATTTGTGCCCAATTTAATGTTGATTTTGTCGAAAGGAAAGTTAAATATTCCTATAAAATTTGTCGATCACCCAACTGGATTTAAATCCAAACCAGATCGATAAACAAACTTTAAGTTTGCCTTTAGTACGAAAAGAATTTCCAAGTTACGTTTCTTTTCAATTTTCCTGCTCTCAGCAAATGAGAAAAACAAAGTATTCGGAATCAACATATAAAATGTATTAAGTGACTGTCCGTTGTTTGTCTCGCTCTCTCTCTCTCTCTCTCTGTCTTTTCCGGGTGACCTCAGTGCGTGCCAGTCAAGCGAAATCTGAGTAGGAGATGGAACGTTGCTATAATAACTCGTAATAAAGCCCGGTGGAGTCATATTAGCGTCAGAAGCACGCGTGCTGGCGCGCGTTGCTCTTGCCATACAAAGGGTCTCGTCCGCCCTCGGCAAACACTGTGACTTTTGATGATTATTAACTTCACAGGGCTACTACGAGTGTCCCGTCGAGCGAGTAACAGAGTCCATGAGAGACAGAGAGAGAGAGAGAGAAATTGAGAAATTGAGAGAAAACGATAGAAGGAGAACAGAGACAAAATCCACGTGGTATATATATATATATATATGTAGGCCTTGCAGACAGTAATCTGTTGGCCCCGAGGCACCAGAGCCGATTTCCCGCTGCTCCCTGGGAACCAAATTAATAGTTGCCGACCAGCCTTTGGATATATCTCCGGATATATTCCACGTTTGCCCTGGTGCGTTTCGCTTCTGAATTATATATATATATATATATATATATATATATATATAGCGTGTAGTACCAACATCCAACGAATCTGTCGATGTATATGTTGATGTAAACGCTGTGCTATTTCTTGCATTTGACAAGTTCGGTCATCTTGGAACGACAATCTTGGCTTTAGAATTTCACCCAGCAGATGTCATCTGCCATGAATGTTGCTGATTTAAGTACAAGTTAAGCTGATTACAAGTCCAAAGATACTGTCCAACTTTGACGAGGTAACCAAGTTAAGCAGAACTTTTGGTACGAATCTGGTGGGTCACAACGACGACAGAAGATGAAGATTGTTTCATTGGAAATGGTACATAACGATTCTGGAATTGCAACGTTGATTCGAACGAATTCTTGGCCCAAATGGATTATATCTGAAAATGTGAACTCAGTGTCTCCATATAATTCCAGATGCCATTTGATCAAAGATATGGCTTGTATGATCTTATGTGAAAAGTCCCAAAAGTCCCAAATGCTGAGGGAAATTAAATATATATATACATGCTATGAAGAGATCCTGTCCAACTGTGACGAGGTAACCAAGTTAAGCAGAACTTTTGGTACGAATCTGGTGGGTCACAACGACAACAGAAGACGAAGATTGTTTCATTGGAAATGGTACATAACGATTCTGGAATTGCAACGTTGATTCGAACGAATTCTTGGCCCAAATGGATTATACAGAACACATCGATTGGAATGGATGCTGGAGACAGATCTGGAAATGTGAACTCAGTGTCTCCATATAATTCCATATGCGATTTGATCAAAGATATGGCTTGTATGATCTTATGTGAAAAGTCCCAAAAGTCCCAAATGCTGAGGGAAATTAAATATATATATACATGCTATGAAGAGATCCTGTCCAACTGTGACGAGGTAACCAAGTTAAGCAGAACTTTTGGTACGAATCTGGTGGGTCACAACGACAACAGAAGATGAAGATTGTTTCATTGGAAATGGTACATAACGATTCTGGAATTGCAACGTTGATTCGAACGAATTCTTGGCCCAAATGGATTATACAGAACACATCGATTGGAATGGATGCTGGAGACAGATCTGGAAATGTGAACTCAGTGTCTCCATATAATTCCAGATGCGATTTGATCAAAGATATGGCTTGTATGATCTTATGTGAAAAGTCCCAAAAGTCCCACATGCTGAGGGAAATTAAATATATATATACATGCTATGAAGAGATCCTGTCCAACTGTGACGAGATAACCAAGTTAAGCAGAACTTTTGGTACGAATCTGGTGGGTCACAACGACGACACAAGACGAAAATTGTTTCATTGGAAATGGTACATAACCATTCTGGAATTTCAACGTTGATTGGAACGAATTCTTGGCCCAAATGGATTATATAGAGAACATCGATTGGAATGGATGCTGGACACACATGTGTGAGGCCATTTCGCTGGATGTATCAAGGATACAGATCTGGAAATGTGAACTGGGTGTCTCCATATAATCCCAGATCAGATTCGATCAACGATATGGCTTGTATGATCTTATGTGAAAAGTCCCACAAGTCCCAAATGGTGAAGGAAACTATATATGTAGTTTCCTATAGTTATATGTATGTATATATATGTATGTATATGCTATGAAGAGACACTGTCCAACTGTGATGAAGTAACCAAGTTAAGCAAAACTTTTGGTGCGATTCGATCAACGACATGGCTCGTATGATCTTATGTGAAAAGTCCCAAAAGTCCCAAATTGCTGAAACTATATATATATACATATATATATGCTATGAAGAGATCTTTGCTACGCATCTCTGATAGGTCTGATCCGATACATGGATTGGGTGACCCAAATGGAATGGTCATGGAATACTATAGGAAATGGATGCCTGAAAGCAGTACCGACCAAAAAAAAAAAAAAAAAAAACTTCGGAGAACCTTGTGAAACGGATATATTTTCACCGAGTGACATTCATCTAACTAGAGGGACTAAGTCTCCTCACGAAAGAACGAGAGGGGAGAGTAAGAGATGAGAAAAGGAAGAAAGTGAGATGCTCGGATGTAAAAGACGGCCAGGCTGCCTTTGTAAGAGATCCTTACCGGTTGCATTTTGCATTTACTTCCAGGGCAGAAATTTATGTCGCATATACGAACACGATGAAGCTGAATACATAATATCGCGATGACTGACGAATTTTCGGTAGGAACTCGGTCAACTTCATCGTGTGAGCAAATTGCTGATTGTATAACTATATATATATATATATATATATAAACGTAGCTATATATATATATAAACGAGGCTATATATATATATATATATGTATGTATATAGCTACCGTTTTGTGTACCCTTATAGTTATGCAGTCCATGTATTACATATGAGAGGTCGCGCGCGCGGCTAGAAACTCGATCTCTGCTCGAGGACCCATCGCGGCGTTTTGCCTGCCGTCGCTGCAAGAACGAGAGGGTGATCGTCGATGAAAAAAGAGAAAGATGAGATGAAAGATGATGAAATAGAAAATGAAATGGAGGAGGAGAAGAAGAAGAAGAGGAAGAAAAAAAAAATGCAACCCTGAACGAGAACCCAAACGGAACTGAATACGTTTGTACCTGACACCGACAATGAACCGACGTAATTCGATTACAAGGACCGCCAGTTAATTGTTAATTGCCGGTCTCGCCGACAAAGCTATAAGAGATTCTTCCTCTTTGGTTCCTCCATCTCGGGCGGGCAATTCTCGCGATGAGCTACCTATGTCTAGTTTTGAGGTCATACTTTCTTTATTATATATATTGTTGTTGTTAATATATATTATTGTTTATATATATTGTTGTTTATATGTATTGTTCTTTATATATATTATTGTTTATATATATTGTTCTTTATATATATTGTTGTTTATATATATTGTTCTTTATATATATTATTGTTTATATATATTGTTGTTTATATATATTGTTGTTTATATGTATTGTTGTTTATATATATTGTTGTTTATATATATTGTTGTTTATATATATTGTTCTTTATATATATTGTTCTTTATATATATTGTTGTTTATATGTATTGTTCTTTATATATATTGTTCTTTATATATATTGTTGTTTATATGTATTGTTCTTTATATATATTATTGTTTATATATATTGTTGTTTGTATGTATTGTTCTTTATATATATTGTTGTTTATATATATCGTTGTTTATATGTATTGTTCTTTATATATATTATTGTTTATATATATTGTTCTTTATATATATTGTTGTTTATATGTATTGTTGTTTATATATATTATTGTTGTATTGTTATTATTATTATATAATATTATTGTCGTTGTTGTATCATTTTTATCAATTATTATTTCTCCTCAACTCTTTATCACCCGAATTCTCCTGACGATTTTTCTTCCCGACGATTCGATTATATTTCGTGATTGATTTTTTGTTTTTTTTTTTTTTTACAAATAGTGGCCAAAATTAAATCCACAATGGCCAAGAACCATCGCACGTAATTTATTCCTAATATTTTGTTGCGCTCTCGACTCAAAATTTTGTCTCAACTGCACGACGAAAGATTTTCAAAGGGGTGGAGAGAAGAGAAGAGGCCCCGAGATAGAAAGGCGTCGTTCAGGCACTCTTACATGGCACCCAATGACACGTGTACCATTTCCTATGCTATACATTGTGTGCGTGTCTCTGTATATAAACTATACATAGAATAGTATAGTATACAACCCCGGTGTTTAACAGCTAATCTGCCAAATGAAGTGTTTTTGTGTTTGAGCACAACACTCCGTCTCAATGGAGAGTAAAACCGCCCTCGGTAAAGGGTTGCTGCCGACATGATTGATGCTCGAGGGGAGTTTGGTGCTCTCTCTCTCTCTCTCTCTCTCTCTCGCTCTCTCTCTCTCTCTCTCTCTCTCTCTCTCTCTCTCTCTCTCTCACCCCCCCCTCTCTCTCCCTCTCTCTCTCTCTCTCTCTCTCTCTCTCTCTCTCTCTCTCTCTCTCTCTCTCTCTCTCTCTCTCACTCTTTATCTCTCGCACAGCCATCGGGCTCGGTCCTATTGCTCTCTCTCTCTCTCATTGCCGGATAAGGTTTTCTGCCGAACGGAGCACGCTTGATGCTGCTGCTGCTAGATCGCCGCAATATTTCAACCGAACAAGCTCGCAACTCCCGCAACCCCCGCAACCCTTTTTAGTCAAGCTGCTTCGACTCGGCGTTAAACGGAGTACTTAATTGAGCCCGTAGACCTCACGAGAAACGATCGACGGACAGCTAATCTTCCGGTCTGTACACACACATATATATATATATATATATATATTTGCTCTTTCAAGGCATCTGCGCCCCTAAAAGATGGACGTTTTTTTTTTCTCCTTTTCTTTATCTCTTTCATCCCTCGTCGGCAATTCCAAGTGTTGCCCCTATTTACTCGTTTCCTGAAAACATTTAACGATCCCACGAAAGACGGATCGTCGATTATTTTCAAAGGATAAATTACATGAAGAAAAACATCGCCCGTAAATTATATTTTCTCATCAGTTTCATGTGTGATTCACACACATTATATTGGATGTTTAAATTTAATTCAGTGGATTAGAGACAAAGTTTTTCATTGAATAATTAGTTCAAGTAGTTTAAAAATTTAGTCTTGAATCGTTATCAATGGAACTAACCAGCTTTGTTCAAACAAATTTCAGATTCATTGATTTATTTCCTTTTTTCATTGATTTTAGTATATTTGGAGGAACTATAAGGGTAGCTTTCTGGATCGATTATCCCAAGGTCTCAGGAGTTGAGGTTTATGCACCATATACACATAGATATGAACCGAGGAGTCCAGATATATCGTCAGTACAAAACACACATACACACACACACATATATATACCGAGGAGTCCAGTTATATCATAGTTATTGGATGTTTAAATTTAATTCAGTGGATTAGAGACAAAGTTTTTCATTGAATAATTAGTTCAAGTAGTTTAAAAATTTAGTCTTGAATCGTTATCAATGGAACTAACCAGCTTTGTTCAAACAAATTTCAGATTCATTGATTTATTTCCTTTTTTCATTGATTTTAGTATATTTGGAGGAACTATAAGGGTAGCTTTCTGGATCGATTATCCCAAGGTCTCAGGAGTTGAGGTTTATGCACCATATACACATAGATAGGAACCGAGGAGTCCAGACATATCGTCAGTACAAAACACACATACACACACACACATATATATACCGAGGAGTCCAGTTATATCATAGTTATTGGATGTTTAAATTTAATTCAGTGGATTAGAGCCAAAGTTTTTCATTGAATAATTAGTTCAAGTAGTTTAAAAATTTAGTCTTGAATCGTTATCAATGGAACTAACCAGCTTTGTTCAAACAAATTTCAGATTCATTGATTTATTTCCTTTTTTCATTGATTTTAGTATATTTGGAGGAACTGTAAGGGTAGCTTTCTGGATCGATTATCCCAAGGTCTCAGGAGTTGAGGTTTATGCACCATATACACATAGATAGGAACCGAGGAGTCCAGACATACCATCAGTACAAAACGCACACACACACACACACACACATATATATATATATATATATATATATATATATATATACCGAGGAGTCCAGACATACCATCAGTACAAAACACACATACACATATATATATATATATATATATCGAACATTTCACAAACACCAGAGAGTATCGAAGGCAAGTTTGGTGTGGCTCAGTACGACGTTAACATCCTTACGACGGTAACCATCACCTCCTCTCACACGTATAACCTCCATTCTCCTTGCTCGATTTCTCCCTCACTTGAAATACTCTCCGCCCTCAACCTCCCCATATATCCACCCGATGTCTCTCCATCCCTCTATACCGTCTCTCCCTTCTTCTCCCTCCGTAGATGTGCTGGATGGTTAGATGCACGAAAGGACGAACACTGGCCCCGTAATGGAGTTTCCAAATATTCGGGGAGCCCTCGCTCAATTTCGAACAATTTGCATTTAGGGTGAAGCGCAATTAATAGACGCGGGCTTGTGGTGGTGTGTGCGCCGCTGCTTCGCTTTTCCTACTGGCACGCATAGACGTATATACAAACAAGGGAGAATGTGTTGTCTGTGTTGATGTTTCCTCTCCCTGCTGGTTGCTGGAGCCCAAATATATATGTATACGTGGGTTCCAGCTGCTATATATATGTACATATATATATACACATGGGTTCCAGTCGCTATATATATATACACATGGGTTCCAGTCACTATACATATATATATATATGTTTATATATATATAACCAAGTTGAATATCTGTGTGGATGTTTATGCTCGTGTGTTTGTTCGACACGCGGACGCTATTCCACGCCTATTAACACTATATTCCATCGAGTTTAGCATATCGAGGATGAGGAGGGAGGCAATATTGAGTTACGCGACAGTAATTATAATACTCGTTAGACGCGGCGCGCTTCGCAAAAGTTAAACCTTGCTTATGGAAGGGTATATATCTAAAACGGAGTTAAGGAAGAGGGCAAGCACGTTCGCCCACGTGCGGATTTTGCAAGATATATACGTTCATATATACATGCATACATATATACATATACATATATATACACATGGATACACATATATAAACACATATACACATATATACTCAAATATATACATATCAGTAACTATATACACTCATATGCACATATAAACACAAATATACACATATAGACACATAGATACACATATATACACAAATATACGCATATCGACACATACACACAAAAATACACATATAGACACATATAGTCACATATAGTCACATATAGACACATATAGACCCATATAGACCCATATAGACCCATATAGACATATAGACACATATAGTCACATATAGACACATATAGACCCATATAGACACATATAGACACATATAGACACATATAGTCACATATAGCCACATATAGACACATAAAGACACATATAGACACATATAGACACATATAGTCACATATAGTCACATATAGACCCATATAGACACATATAGACACATATAGACACATATAGACATTTAGACACATATAGACACATATAGACACATATAGACACATAAAGACACATATAGACACATAAAGACACATAAAGACACATATAGACACATATAGACATATATAGACACATATAGTCATATATAGGCATATATTGACAGGTATAGACACATATGCATGTATATAGCCGACTATACACACATGCAGACACATACAGATACATATAGACACATATAGACGAATATAGACAGACATATATACACATATGCATGCATATGCTTCTGACGAACAATACATTGTTTGTTGTAGCTGCCTGTGATAAATAGATCGCGATAAGATTATTTATCAGAGAGCATATTATATTCTCGGGGCTGATGAGAATGTGATCAAGGGCTAGTTGGTTATCGATCGACGAAACCGCGAGATTAATTATTGGAATCGAGTGGTTAGACTTCGATGAGATAAATTCTAACACGTGATCGATCCTACCGTTGAAAATTGACTTGTTGCAGATGGTTAATTAATTTTAATGAACAGTTGATAAACACTTTTTTTCGGTATTCTCGATACGATTTTTTAACATTTGTTCAAAAAAATTGCTGATGATCGTCGAAAAAATACAACAAATGCAAAAAAATCGTATCGAGAAGATACGATTTTTTACATTTTTTCAAAAAAAATACTAATTATACGTTGATGATTGTGAGAAAAATACAACAAATGTAAAAAAATCGTATCGAGAAGATACGATTTTTTACATTTTTTCAAAAAAATTGCAAATTATACGTTGATGATTGTGGGAAAAAAACAACAAATGTAAAAAAATCGTATAGAGAAGATACGATTTTTTACATTTTATCAAAAAAATTGCTAATTATACGTTGATGTATGTGGGAAAAATACAACAAATGTAAAAAAATCGTATCGAGAAGACACGATTTTTTACATTTTATCAAAAAATGGCTAATTATACGTTGATGATCGTCGAAAAAATAGACCTAATGTAAAAATGGCTAATTATCCATTGATGATCGTCAAAAAAATACACCGATAGGAGATCATAAAATAAATAAATAAATAATTTTTGGGATGATTTTAGAAGAAATGTAGTTCGTTCTAAAATAGATTTAACTTGGCTTTAAATTTTTTTACAGATTTTCGAAATTCCATACCGATCTCGACCGATCTGCTATCATTACACGAACTCTTTTTTTTTTATTTCTTATCAATCCAATCATCTTGTAATATTATCTTATCTCATCTTTTCATCCAGAACGCAAATTTCCGGTTCACTTTTTTTTTTCCATCAGCAGATTTTCCTCGACATTTTCCTTATTTCGTAATTGAGTCTTTTCCTTTCTCGATTTCTCTCGTGGTCCCACTCTGCGTCTCATTCCTGGTTGGATATCGTGCACTTTACTCTTTTCGTTCCTTCATTTTTTACTTCTTTTTCCCTGTATTATTTATATATGTATATATATATTACGTTTCGATATACATATATATATTTTATATATATATTACGTTTCGATATACATATATATATTTTATATATATATTACGTTTCGATATACATATATATATATATATATCGCTCTCCTTTCCATCTTTATCATTCGTTTCGTCGTTCTCCAGCATACACATACAGAGGACCCTTCGACACGTGCTCACTGACAGCAGGTGTAACTCGTCCCACGGTCTTTTCCTATTTCTCGCGGTCCCTTTTTTCCATCAAACCATCATCCCCCTTCTTCTCGTCAATCCCCACACACCCCCGCGCCAAAACCCCTCCGTATCGTACCGAAGAAAGATAGAGAGAGAGAGAGAGAAAAAAAAACGGTGCCTGACGCCCCTTTTACCCCCACAGCCATTATCTTATTTTCCGCCCGAAAACATCGCGATCCCCCGAGAAGAAAAACGATCTCGCGCGAGAATGAACTCACCAAAGCCTCTACGAGCCAAGAATTTTCACATCTGTATATATATATATATATATATATATATATATATGTTGCTCGACTACAATACAAGGAGTGCAAAAGGCGTTTAAACACCCGAGGCGTTTTTTTCACTTTTTTTTCACACACAGAAACCACAAATTCCTTCGTCTTCACCCTTTTTTTTTTTATGTTTTTTTTTTTTATTCACAGAAATTTCATAAAAAAATTTTCTTTTTTTTTTACCACAGAAATATAAAAATTTCCACCCACCAAAAACTGCAATTTATCATACGAATTTTTGACGAGTGATAAATTAATTTTGTGAAAATATAAAATTATTTTCGATTCACAGTTTTGATGATTAATTATTTTTCATTTCAATTACAATTTTTTTTTTTTTTTTCACTCACACTGAATTCATTGACAATTTTTCATTTCATTTATTTTCATTGTTGCATGAAATTTGGACTTTAAGCCTGGCATTTGTAAATGTTAATAGCGATGATCGTGATCTCTGAACTCTATGTGGTAATTTATGTGTTAATATTGTCGACAAGGTAATTCAATGACAAATATATACACCATTAATAAAACCAAGTGTGCACTCATGCTTATTCATATCGAGCATAACTCTTGTAATAGCCAGAAGATTAATTTGATTTATACATATTATATATATATATAGATATATGTCTATATATATATATCTATACAAATATATATATATATATACATACAATACATACAATACAATACAATATATATATATATATAACTCTATATCTATATATACAAATATATATATATATATAATGTACAAGCATTTGGACCATTAATGGCTGCGGTTTCTCGCGTATGATTATTATTGTCCACGGTACAAACGATTATATTCCCGTTCACCGTCCACCCTCCTTGTGTCCATTCGATATATATGACAAATTCGACTAAAACATTTCTTGGGGGAACCTCTCCGAGTGCCACAATTCACACCGATCGTTCTCAACGCTAAACGGATTTATGATATATTTGTCTCGGCTATCAAATACACGGTAGAAAAAATAATAATAATGATAATAACGATAATATAGTTTTTGTGGGTTATCGAGACCCTATCATTATTATTATTATTATTATAGCTGATGTGATCGCGAGCTTATGGTCCGCGTAGTATTATGTAACAGACGATCGGTTGCACATACAAAAAAATATATATATATATATATATATATGATTCTGGAATAAATCCAACCAAAAACCGTCACGCTGGGGATGAAGAGAGAAAAGACTAGCGAAACGCAACAAAACATGATATAACCCTCTGCCACCGTGAAACTAAGGGGGATTATTCTCAATTCGGGCAATTCCCGAGGCAATTCCGCGTCTCACCACACCATCCTGTACAACCCTAATATTCCCACGGGGAGTATTTATTTGTTATTTGTTATTTTTTTTCTCCTTTTTTTATTTTTCTCTTAATTCTTCCTAATTTTAATCCGATTTTACGTTAGTAAAAATTTCATTCAATGATCGAATTAATTTGGTTGAAATTTATCCTGGATGATATTATTGGAGAGTTTTTTTTTTTTAATTATTGGCGAGTTTATTTTTTAGTTTATTTCGAGTTTTGTTAAATTCGAATTTTTATTAAACTAAAATTTGATTTATTTTTTATTGATGATTATTTGATTTTTTTTTTAATGTTATTGCTATGGTAATAAAAAAAAAAAACAAAAAAAAAATACAAATGTCAATACTGCGTGAAATTTATGTACGGCTCGCTCGGTTGCTCGTCCAAGTGCGTGACGAATTTTCGGGCCAAGGCCCGAAAATGGGGGCTGGTGTAGAACTCGCAACCCCCTTGTGCATACCATAATTTTGCTCGGCGCCAGAGCAGCTCACCCTTGTTTCGTGAAATCGACTCGGGTGTTGCTCGAGAGGCGAAACGTAATATATATCGCCCCCTACACACTATATCGTATCACCTGTACGATAATGACTTTGTGATCGTTTCACGAAATGTGACAGGTGAAAGCGGAGATTACGATTAAATTCCAATAAGTATCGAATTAAATGGCAATAAATATGGAAGAATCTTGATCACATTAATTTTTCGAGAAATCAGGAAATTATTGATTATTCGATTTTGTTAAAATGTACGCCATTTTCTATCTTTGGTTTAATATTAAATTGATTGAAAAATCGTCTAACCCCTTCGATGTTTTTTTGTATGAAAAATAGAAAAAAAATGTCACCCTTATTTCGTGAAATCGACTCGGGTGAGATTACGATTAAATCCCAATAAGTATCGAATTAAATGGTAATAAAAATGGAAGACTCTTGATCACATTAATTTTTCGAGAAATCAGGAAATTATTGATTATTCGATTTTGTTAAAATGTACGCCATTTTCTATCTTTTGTTTAATATTAAATTGATTGAAAAATCGTCTAACCCCTTCGATGTTTTTTCGTATGAAAAATAGAAAAAAAATGTCACCCTTGTTTCGTGAAATCGACTCGGGTGAGATTACGATTAATTCCCAATGAGTATCGAATTAAATGGCAATAAATATGGAAGAATCTTGATCACATTAATTTTTCGAGAAATCATGAAATTATTGATTATTCGATTTTGTTAAAATGTACGCCATTTTCTATCTTTGGTTTAATATTAAATTGATTGAAAAATCGTCTAACCCCTTCGATGTTTTTTTGTATGAAAAATAGAAAAAAAATGTCACCCTTATTTCGTGAAATCGACTCGGGTGAGATTACGATTAAATCCCAATAAGTATCGAATTAAATGGTAATAAAAATGGAAGACTCTTGATCACATTAATTTTTCGAGAAATCAGGAAATTATTGATTATTCGATTTTGTTAAAATGTACGCCATTTTCTATCTTTTGTTTAATATTAAATTGATTGAAAAATCGTCTAACCCCTTCGATGTTTTTTCGTATGAAAAATAGAAAAAAAATGTCACCCTTGTTTCGTGAAATCGACTCGGGTGAGATTACGATTAATTCCCAATGAGTATCGAATTAAATGGCAATAAATATGGAAGAATCTTGATCACATTAATTTTTCGAGAAATCATGAAATTATTGATTATTCGATTTTGTTAAAATGTACGCCATTTTCTATCTTTTGTTTAATATTAAATTGATTGAAAAATTGTCTAACCCCTTCGATGTTTTTTTGTATGAAAAATAGAAAAAAAATGTCACCCTTATTTCGTGAAATCGACTCGGGTGAGATTACGATTAAATCCCAATAAGTATCGAATTAAATGGTAATAAATATGGAAGAATCTTGATCACATTAATTTTTCGAGAAATCAGGAAATTATTGATTATTCGATTTTGTTAAAATGTACGCCATTTTCTATCTTTGGTTTAATATTAAATTGATTGAAAAATCGTCTAACCCCTTCGATGTTTTTTTGTATGAAAAATAGAAAAAAAATGTCACCCTTATTTCGTGAAATCGACTCGGGTGAGATTACGATTAAATCCCAATAAGTATCGAATTAAATGGTAATAAAAATGGAAGACTCTTGATCACATTAATTTTTCGAGAAATCAGGAAATTATTGATTATTCGATTTTGTTAAAATGTACGCCATTTTCTATCTTTTGTTTAATATTAAATTGATTGAAAAATTGTCTAACCCCTTCGATGTTTTTTTGTATGAAAAATAGAAAAAAAATGTCACCCTTGTTTCGTGAAATCGACTCGGGTGAGATTACGATTAATTCCCAATGAGTATCGAATTAAATGGCAATAAATATGGAAGAATCTTGATCACATTAATTTTTCGAGAAATCATGAAATTATTGATTATTCGATTTTGTTAAAATGTACGCCATTTTCTATCTTTTGTTTAATATTAAATTGATTGAAAAATTGTCTAACCCCTTCGATGTTTTTTTGTATGAAAAATAGAAAAAAAATGTCACCCTTGTTTCGTGAAATCGACTCGGGTGAGATTACGATTAAATCCCAATAAGTATCGAATTAAATGGTAATAAATATGGAAGAATCTTGATCACATTAATTTTTCGAGAAATCAGGAAATTATTGATTATTCGATTTTGTTAAAATGTACGCCATTTTCTATTTTTTGTTTAATATTAAATCGACTGAAAAATCGTCTAACCCCTTCGATGTTTTTTTTAATGAAAAAAAAAAAAAAAATGTCACCCTTATTTACGGTTACGAAAAATAGAAAAATGTATAAAATATTAAACGAGATTACAAAAAAGCGTTGCAGAAAATTAAAAGAATATTATTAAATATGAAATTTTCGTTGTTATTGGTGATGGAAAAAAAAAAGGAAAAAATACAGTAGATAGGACCACATCGACGATTCATCCTCAAATTATCTGGGGTACCGCGAAAAATCAATCTCCTTTTTCGCCCATTCCAAAGCTCTTCTATGAAGGCCTCTCGCTAGAGAACTTTGCCACCCCTTTCCCCATCCCCTTTTCTACCCCTCCTCGCCCCCTCCCCCAGTGTTACAGGTATCTGTCATTGCCAATTTCGAACGGTGGTCAGCCTGGAAACGGTTCGTTGCTATCGAGTGGACGCCTATATTTGACCTTCTCTCTCTCTCTCTTTCTCTCTCTCTCTCTTCATCCCCCAACCCCCTATAAAACTCTTTTCATTCACGCGAAATACCGCCCCCAATATGTTTTATCTCGAACAATTTTCCTCTCGCTCATGGCATCGACAACTCCGTACATTTTTGCTGCAATTTCTCATTTCCCTCGACCTCAGATTTCAATTTTTCGATGATGAAAATCGGTAGATTGATTGGAGACCGCTAGTATTTTTTTTTTATTTTTTTTTTAACTATTTCTTCAGTGATTCAATTTTTTTTTACAAGTAATTATTATTGCGAGTGATGAATTTGATTTTAAATTAGTAATATTTTGTGGCTTTTTTTTTTTTATCAAACTTTTATTATTGCAGAATCATTTATTTCCGAATGCATTGGATTGATTTTTTTAGATCGATTATAAATTGTCTGTAATTTTTATGATGGAATTAAAAATTATCACAATTATTATTTCCATTTTTGTTGATAAAATTGTTACAAATTTTGAACTGATTATTTTTCAAAGTCATTAATCGAACAGTTTTATCGTCGACTGAAGATTCTCAAACCTCCAATATCAAAAATGGGGAAGAAATGCAGAAAAAAATCAACAACAATTTACATGGCAATAAAAAGAGTTTTCTGAAAATTAAGCAAACAATATTTTTGGAAATTTCTTTATCAAAATATATTCTCCTTGATCATCTTTTTAAATTGATAATCTTAGCTACTTCCATCTGGTCGAATTTTTCAGATTTTTATCTCTTTACGATCAACTCGATTTTTTTCATTGTCAATTCATATGTGAACTATCCTGACCCCTAAAAAAAATATTTCCCTCTCTCTCTCTCTCTCTATAATTATCGAGGGAAAAATCGAGTCATAAAAACTCAGGTAAGCTTCTATATATATATATATATATATTAATATATAAATATAAAATTGTATCCTTGACCCCTAAAAAATTATATTTCCCTCTCTCTATAATTGCAAAAAAATTAATCGAGTGATAAAAGTTCAGGACAGCTTGTATTACAAAGTAAAAGTACGTTTTCGAGTCCTGAGCGTCGAAACCCCCCATGTAGTATCGATTTCGTTACATTACACACAAGCACACTTACGATGCACCAATATATACATATATAAATATATACATGTATAAATAAATTAAAAAAAATATATATATATATATATATATAAATATATATATAAATATATACATGTACATAATCACACCGGTGCGAGCAACGAAATTGTCGAATTAGCTGGATACACACTATCCTTTTATTTCTCGTGTTGGGTTGAAAATGGAGGAGCGATCGCGTGACAGGAAAGGTAATGTACGCCCCCCAAGCCGACAATTGAGTGAACTCGGTATAATGTATATTATAATGTATAATGTATAGCCAGGGGCCCTACAAAACATATCCAGACACAGAAAAAACGTACAGAAATGGACTCGCTCGAATTACTCCTCGTTGGCTCGTGCTCGCACAATAATCAAATATACAAAAGTTTATCTGTGAATACATAATAATAAGTGAATGTTACATACAAACATATATATGTATATATATATATATATATATATATATATATATATATATATATAAAACAAAAAGTCGTCTACTCGTATATATATATATATATATATATACGAGTAGACGACTTTTTGTATATTTGAAAAGTCTTGTACTCGTATATATATATATATACGAGTACAAGACTTTTTGTTTTTTCAACACGATAAAGGAAACGAGCGTTTCGCTTTTATTTCAAGCTGTGCGTAATACCGTGAAAATAGCCGGTCACTGTGCGTTTATTTTTTTATTTTTTTCATTCAACTTTTCGATTCGATCAACGAGCAGAGACAATACTGTAAAAATACTATGTAAAAAGTATAAAATATAAATAAATGCTGCGTGATATTTAAGTGTTTAAAGACTTCATGTCTTTTATTATTAGAGAGAAAGTTGGGGTTGACAATTTTCAATTTTAATGATGAAATATTAATTTTTATCCAATTATCAAAAAATTATTTTGCCAATATCTAAATAAATAAATAAATTGTGTGATATAAATTACAAACTTATATATATATACAATTGTCAAAAAATTATTTTGCGAATATCAAGAATTGCAATAAAAAATCGTCGATATTTTTGTGAATAAATAAATTGTGTGAAAATTTAATCTATTTGAGGTTTTTTGGCCATGCATATAATCGTTTGTTCGAAATAAATTAGCCGCGTAGATACTTCCACATATATATGGAAGCATCTACATGGCTAATATATATATATACAATTGTCAAAAAATTATTTTGTGAATATCA
>CAVLGY010000056.1:0-19779 GCA_963669185.1 Dyspetes luteomarginatus | reverse complement strand
CACTTTGGAAACCTCGACCGGATCGACACAAAACGGCTTTATATAGAACGAAAGGATCGGGTGATGGAACGCGTTCTCATCCAACCCAGTAATTAATTATGCTCTCCCCCTTCTATTTCTTTCTCGGTTTCTCTCTCTCTCTCTCTTTCTCTCTCTCTCTCTCTCTCTCTCTCTCGCTCTTGGCCGAGGAATCGATTACCGATAGCACAGTTCGCTCGCCACGACGAGATAACGTCCAACCTTTTTTTTTTTCTCTTTTTTTTTCCATCCCTGAAAGCTTGAGCGCTTGATGGGGGATATTATTAGCGAGACGCTGGCGCGTGCAAGCAGCCCCTGAATCGAACGGGACTGAGCCCGATATGAGACCAGAGAACGTTCCTTAATTAATCGCTCCGAGAATCGTCGTCTCAAATTGTCCCCTTGTAATATATATATATATATATATATATATATATATTTTTTTTTCAAAGTCTAATTCGAGAATGTTCCAGCGAGGAATTATTTTAATCGTGATCGTTCGATTGGATCAGATGACTCTGAATAATATATCCAGCATACATATCTTATATATATATATATATAATATAATAATATATCCAGCATACATATTCTAATTCTCGAATTAGACTTTGAGCCATTACTGATGTCTCAGTCATTTCCATTTAATGAATTGCATATTCGAAATCGATGTATAAATTTGACTTTGGTCAAATGTATTATTGAACGTCGATTGAGAGAATGATTCGAAAGTCATTTCAGAAATTAATGTGATTTATTTTCCATTCGAGATTTTTTTTTCTCTTTTATCATTTTAATTGGATTATTTAAGGCTGCGGATAAATAAAATTTAGGCAACTGAAATTTTTATACGATCTTCAATTCTTCAACGTGCCTTGACGATGATGTAGTGTCTTTTTGGAAATTTATTTCACCATTTTCGCAAACTTTATTGGTGCATGAAAAAAAATAATACTAGTGTACAGTTGAACTTTTGACAAGTCAAACTTTTCGCACAAATTTATTATTCCTCACTTGGGTAAAAATCTGAATTTTCCAAAGTTAAAAAATTTCTCCCCAAAGCCTCACGAGATATATGCAAAAAGACATAATTTACCTTCAAGAATCTTTCAGATCAATCGAATATTATTAACTTAATGATAGTTTTACCCTACGAGAAATAGTTTTACTTTTCCTTGAATCAAATAAATCCATTTTTCTTGTTATAATACGATCTGAGAAAAGGAAAAGGAAGCTGCGCACTCTCGTTTCATCTGGGAGGGTTCAAGAGAGAGAGAGAGAGGGAAGGGGGGGAGGGAAGAAAGAGTGGAAAATGAAAGGCAGACAGGCCAGGCACGAGCATCTCGCGCAATCTCCTTCGATCCAATATCCGACGTTTTTTGACAGCAATTTCGGTCACGTCCGATAATATATCTGGATCATTAATATAAAGCCCTTCGCGTCCCGCAGTCAAACCCCACCCCCATCCCTTATAGCACACACAGAGAGCGCGGGCGTCCCTCGCGGGGAAATTGCTTTTCAATCCTATGGCTGACTCGCCACGCTGCCTCTCTTCACTCTCAGCACCAAAGAGCAAGAGAGCACAATCTATCGCGCGACCTTCAATCTCTCTCTCTCTCTCTGACTCTCCCTCCCCTCCTTTTCTGGAGCTTCCTGGACCCCACTCAAATTTTCCCCACACACAAATACACACGAAAATCTTATGCCACGTTTCTCCCTTAATTCACTCTCTCTCTCTCTCTCTCTCTCTCTCTCTTTCTCTCTCTCAAATAATCTTGTAGTCCAAAAAAATCAAAGTTGTCAAAAAAATCGTCAAAATTGATTATTCGTCGCGAATGGTGCAAGAGATCAAAGCAATATTTATTTTATCTCGCCACTTTAGAGCTTCCTGAATCCCGTTAATTCAGCCTCACCAATATTCTCGCGGATACAAAAAAAAAAAAAAAGAAAAGTTGTAAAAAAAAATTCCCTCCTCTCGAAAAAAAATCAATAAAATCGATTATTTTTCATGTCGCGAATGGCTCAAGATAGAAAATCACATGCCATATTCACTTTCCCTCTCCAGTTTTAGAGCTTCCTGGACCCCGCTCATTCACCCTCTTCAATATTCTCGCGGTATAAAAAAGTAAAGTTGTAAAAAAAAAATGCCCTAAAAAAAAATTATCGACAAAATCGATTGTTTTTCCTATCGCTGATATGAGGCGGCAGGAATGAGTAAGGCTGATCCATAAGCGTGTACGTTTTCTTCTTTTACAATGCATACATCCATGTTTCATATATATATATATATATATATAAAATATATATATATATAAAATATAAGAGGGGAGGATTGTTACGATACTCGCAAGATGAGCACGCGCACATTCTTCCAACTGCCATGGCCATCCTGTATCCCACCCCCACCCCCATACACTGTACGGAACACCCCGCCATAAAGAAGATCCCCTCAATCAGATAAAAAATGTATTATAGCCGGGTATGATACAGAACTCGATACCTCGGCAGCTTCCATCGTGCCATTCTGTATAGAGACTGGCTCGTATCCATTCGCCAACACTGACACGACTTTGTATATATATATATTCATGTATATATATATATATATATATATATATATATATATATATATATATACATTGTATTTATAGTGATCTCACAAATATACGCGAGCGAATTTCCAACCTTCCAGAAGCACCGCAAACTCCGATCGGTTTATATATCGAACGATCCTGCGCACGGGCGCAAACAGACACATACAAACGCATATATATATATATATATATAAATCTCACGCTACTCCTTCGAGCTTCATTCCTCTCCCTCTTTGCTCGTCGCGTGTCTTCAGCATCCCTTCAATATTGCGATCTCTCTCTCTCTCTCTCTCTCTCTCTCTCTCTCTCTCTCTCCCTCTCGCCCTCCCGTCACAAGACACTCCCGCGAAATTAGATTTACGATTCTATATACGGGAAAATGTGACGAATATGCATTTGGCTGCCTCGGAGCTCGTAGAAGCAGTAGCAGCAGCAGCAGCAGCAGCAGCAGCAGCTTCACTTCATCCTACTGCGAAACTCCGTGGCACTTTCGAGTGTATGCCAAAATATAATATGGGCCACCAGGCATGAAGGGCTGCGGGTTATCCTTGTGGCATTGGGCGAGTCGGCGCAAACATCAAAGTCTTTATATATATATATATATATATATATATATGCATGTGTGTGTGTATGTGTGTCTGTGTCTGTGTATAGACTGCATCGTATTAAGTCTCTAGTAGAAATTTGTCGGCGTAACGACCAGCATCCGGTCTGAGTTTGCCAAAAAGCCGCCTTATAGTAGAGCATAACGTTAACGAAAAAAAAAAAAAAATAACAAAAAAAAAAAAAACTGTTAGAGTTGAGAGAAAAAAAAAAATTGTATCGCACAAAATTGGTGACACGTGTGGAAGACGGTGCTGGGCAGGCTCTCAATTGGTCGTAAGCATTATTATACTATATACAATGTGTGTGCATGCATCAAAGTATAGCAGAGACAGCGAGACTCGTGGGAAAACACCCTTGGATCACATTATACATATATATATATATATATATATGTTTATCTAACCGAGAGATCCGGAAGTTTTTGCTACCAAGTTTTAGAGCAAACCAAGAGGAGCAGACGGGATTTTGTTTTTTTTTGTTTTATCCTTTTAGAGAGGGAGAGTGGGATGAGAAATAAAAACAGAAATTAATTTTCCAGGCTGTTTAGTCAGGCTTTTAAATGTGTATGAGAGTGAGACACAAGAAAGAGAGAGAGAGAGAGAGAGAGAGAGAGAGAGAGAGAAAGAGAGAGAGAGAGAGAGCGAGAAAGAGAGAGAGAGAGAGAGAGAGAGAGAGAGAGGATTATGGGTTCTCTGTGTAGCTTTTTGAATGACGATAGGGAGAGAGAGTGCTCTGGACAAAAACAGCAGAGAGCTCTTCCCGCAGGGCACACCATACATCGGAGACCCGGCACTAATGACATTAGTGTAATTAATGTAATTGAGTATACTCACCGCGGCGAGACCGCACAGAGCGTTACTCGCCTCATACATATATATATATATAAATATATATATATATATATATATATATATGAATTTACACACCATATATATATATATATATATATATATACATGTGTGTGTGCAGGGTAGCACAAACTCTGTACTCTATTATCTCGTGTATAACCGTATAATGCTGCGAGCTATGTTTCCTAGACTGTGGATGGTTAGTATCGCACTGTGGGCCATCACACCGCGACGCGATTTCGCATAACACGCGTCGTTTCCCTCCGATTACCGGAAGCCTCGAAAATTCGGAAATTACTCGGCTCACCCTGGACGAGGGCGATGCGGATGACGATGATGTTGCAGTGGCGTAAAATTTTGACAAAAATACAAGCTTAGCATTAATTTTTTAGGCATATACTTGTCATTTTTATAATATCCAATGATAGGAAGAAAAAAAAAAAAGAATTATGAAAGAATTTACGAAAAATTAAAAAATTAATAATTGACAGAGAAAAAATTACGATGAAATAATTATTTAGTTGTCCTTAACTGTACGGGAATATAATTCTACTGTATAATATCTCGACTATATATTATAAAAATATCAAATAACGAAAGGTAAAAATTAATATGAAAAAATTTACTTTTTTTTTTGTTTTTTTTTTTTTTCGTACGATGTACATTTTCATGGCGTGAATGTTCGAGCATGAAAATTCAGCTTTGTGGCAACGATATATATATATATATATATATATATATATATATATATATATATATATATATGTATATATATGTGTGTGGATTGTAAGAAGAATCCGGTGAGGTCGTCCTCGTATATACAACGTCGTCCGCGTATTGCCGCACCACTGCGGCTCTCGTAGCAGCACGAAAAGCGTTTAATTCATTACGCAAATTGAAAAAGTAAATTGCCTTAGGTATGTCCGGGGCGAGGTATAGAATGGGAAGAGAGAGAGAGAGAGAGAGAGAGAGGGCTGAAAGAAAAAAGGAAGCAGATATAGCACTCTTAGAAATCGTATTATACGTATATATATATATATATATATACGTATATATATATATATATATATATATATATATATATGTGTAGGGATAGTCAAGAGAACACGGAGTACACGAGATCGCGGTTCTCGCTCGCGGCAAACTGACGTACGGCCACGAAAATATTTAATTAAATTCACGACCGCAAAGACGCAATGGTGCTGAGAGAGAGAGAGAGAGAGAGAGAGAGAGAGAGAGAGAGAGAAAGAGAGTGACTTCCATTTTCTGCCTCACTTTTTCTACGTTCCGCATTTTCTCCTGGTATTTTTTTGCCGTTTCTGGACACGGCGAGCTGGAGAAAAGTTCTTATCGTCGTATTTTTTTTTTTTTTTTTTTTTTCAACTCGGAATAAAATCGATTATGAGTCCTCGTCCTTACGATCAGGCAATATTGCAGAAAATATATTAGTACGAATCATCCACATGGGAAGTGATACTTTCGATCGACAAACCGTTATATTCACCAAGAGTATTGGGGGAAAAAAAAAATGGAAAAGAGCAATGCACGGGAATAGAAAATTCAATGGAGAAAAAAAGCCTCGATCGATTTAACGCGCGATAAACATTTTAACAGCGGGGGTGTACTACACCCCCTGCCGTTTGCTGGCTTTTCTTTTTTTTCCCTCTCTCTATCTCTCTCACTCTCTCTCACTCCCATAACCCCTTTTGATCGTTTTTTCCTCTCTCTCTAGTTTTTTTTTTTTTTTGTTACCCCATCACACCACGAAAACCCTCTCTCGGCATCTCGAGGCTTTCGCGCGTGCCACAACTATCGCCACGAGAGCGGCCAATGCCGAGTGCATTTAGATTGAAAACTGAATTTTACATTCACTCGATGTTTGGCAATAAATATCGACTTTTTTTCACTCTCTCTCTTTCTCTTTCTCTCTCTTTCTCTTTCTCTTTCTCTCTCTTTCTCTCTCTTTCTCTTTCTCTCTCTTTCTCTTCTCTCTCTTTCTCTTTCTCTCTCTTTCTCTTTCTCTCTCTTTCTCTTTCTCTCTCTTTCTCTTTCTCTCTCTTTCTCTTTCTCTCTCTCTTCTCTTTCTCTCTCTTCTCTCTTTCTCTCTCTTTCTCACTCTAGTCGTTACTCCCGCCGCAAAAACACGAAGCACATGCGAGAGCTTCGAGTGAAAAGACTTTGCTCCGTATGTATTAGTTTCATATTGAAAACACACACGAAGATGATATGGGAGAAAAATGTTTCCAGGAAATGTTAAAGGAAATTTCTAAACTTGGCGATTTTGTATTCTTGATTACTTTCTTTGGGCTAATATGGACCACTTGTAAAAAAAAATCGAAAAATATAAAATATATCAAAGGATTAAAATTTCCACTAATCAAACTTTTCTTCATCGAATTGAAAAGAGCTAAAAATTATTTCAACTTATTCGAAAAAATGTCTACTTGTAATTCGTTTCTCGGATGATGTGAAAAACTCCTGTGCAAAAATCATCTCAATAGTGACATAAAAATATATTTTTCATCATCAAATTGCTTCGGTCCAATAAATTGGAATGAAAATGTTCCACGAGTAGTAGTTTAATTTTTTATTAAAAAATTCATGTCTTAAAATAAATCAATTAATCACAAATAAAAGCCTCCATTTAATACCATGATCCATATTACCCACGTAATCTTCACAGTCTTGGAAAGCCCAAAAAATGTGCATTAAAAAATATAAAACGTGAGTGTCGTCTAAAAATCGGACAATGCATTATTGCTTGAAAGCGTGTATTTATTTACAAAAGTGGAGCCCTTATATCATCCCAAGATGAGCTGTCGTCCCGTGTTTCTCGCCCACACCCCTGGTGTTGGCACAACGTGGTTGATGCAGGGTTGATGGCGTCGAGTCAAACTATATAGGTATATGAAGGATGGAGAGAAAGAGGAGAGAAAGAGAGAGAGAAAGAGAGAGAGAGAGAGAGAGAGAGGAGAGAGAGAGAGAGAGAGGGAGAGAGAGAGAGAGAGGGAAAGAGAGAGAGAGAGAGGGAGAAAACAAGCCAGTCCTCGCCGTCGTTGTACTCTGCTCACCCTCAACCCCCACAACCCCCAACGCAATCTCATTACCGAGGGATGCACTCACCGTGTATTAATGCCGAAAGGAATTAACTTTTGACGTTACGGGATCAAATGTTATTAACTTTATATTGCTTCGCGGGGAGAAAGGTGGGTGTGATGCACCCCACTCTCTCTCTCTCTCTCTCTCTCTCTCACCCTCTTTTTCCCTCGTTGAAATAACGCGATGTTCTATACGTTTATGTGTGTACGTATAAATATACATATATACTTCCCCTCTGATCTAGACCCACGTCATCCCCGCGATTCTGCGTCTACCATCGTTCTCGTTCGTTCGCCTAGCCGCATGCAAACACTTTTCAACGATGCACCCTCTCTCTCTCTCTCTCCCTCTCTCTCTCTCTCTCTCTCTCTCTCTCTCTCTCTCTCTCTCTCTCTCTCTCTCTCTCTCTCTCTCTCTCTCTCTCTCTCTCTCTCTCTCTCTCTCTCTCTTTCTCTCCCTTTCTCCCGTGGTAACTACGAGAGAGAGAAAGAGAGAGAGAGAGAGAGAGAGAAAATATATAAGCGCGTCAGCTGCGATCTCGTATCTTTCACCCACTCTCTCTAGCTCGGTGCTTTAATTTTGTTTGGTGAAACCGATGGCTCCGCGCTCTGCCTCGCCTCATTATTCGATGATTAAAAACCATTACTCATCGTCCACGCCAAAGTTCGAAGAGATGTTCCGAAGACCTATATATATATATAATATATATGTAACAAAACACGTTGCACTCTAACCTTTTTTTATCCTACATTAGCTACAACTAATTTCCTACAATAAAAGCCACTTTGTAATCTTTTTTCTATATACGTGCATATCAGCCATTTGTGAAATGAAAAATTCAGCTGCACTCCAACTTTTTTTCATTATTATCTATTAGCTAATTTGTTGGAAAAACAGTATATATACTTTGCACTTAAACTTATCTCTTATCATATCTATAAAGGATTGGAAAAAAAAAAAACAATTCAAGTTTTTTTCTTATCTTATCTATAACTATTTTGTAATAAAAATAGAATCCTTTTGGTCTCCATTTTTTTTTTTTTTTTTCAATATTAGCTATAAAAAAAATTCTAGAATAACTGACAACACAGAAACTACTTTGTACATTTTCCTGTGCGATCTTATTGGTCATTTGTGTCATGAAAATTCAGCAGCACTCCAACTTTTTTCCATTATTATCTATTAGCTAATTTGTAAAAAATATACGTCGCACTTAAATTTATTTCTTATCACACTTATAGATAGTTTGAAAGGAAAAAAATTACAATTTTTTTTTCATCACATTTATATAGCTATTTTGTATTTTGTATTTGTATTTTGTATTTTGTATTTTGTATTTTGTATTTTGTATTTTGTATTTTGTATTTTGTATTTTGTATTTCGTATTTTGTATTTTGTATTTTGTATTAGCAATAGAAGTTGCACTTTGTAACTTTTTCTATTACAACCTACACTTAATTTATAAAGACAGCGTGTGTGCACAATCTTTTTCTTATCGCACCTATATAGAGCAAATTTGTATGAAAAACGACACATTGCACTTAACAAAAAAAAAAATTCTTGTCATACCTATATATAGCTAAGTTATCGGGAAAAAAAAACTACATACTTTACTTGAACGTTTTCCGATTACGCCTATGGGTAATTTGTGGGCCATGAAAAATAGTCCACCTCAACCACTTTCCTGCCATATTTTACAGGGTTAATTTCTCTAATAAGAGCAAAAAGCACTTTGAAATTTCCCTTTGTAAATATAATTAATCGTGAGATAGAAGAGTAAAATTTTTCATCACTTGTCTCGAGGTCTTCTCGATGACTGTTCTGCGAGATGGAAAAAAGTTACAAAACCTTCCCGAGAGAGAGAGAGAGAGAGAGAGAGCTACACTCAGATTCATTTCACGCAGGAATGAGTCCTTCAATCTACGTATACATATATATATATATATTATATATATATATATATATATATATATATATATATATATATATATATATATATCCGTCCCATGGAGAGCATATATATATATATATATCCGTCCCATGGAGAGTATATATATACTCTCCATCAACCCCATCAACTCTCCTTCAGCAGATTGCTCTTTCCTTCTCTCTCGCGCTGAGGGGTGGGTTGGGGTGGGGTGGAGGGGAGAGGCAAATCGGTTTTTACCCCGCAAAGATCGATACAATTGTCCCGCTTCGTCTACTCTATCGGTCGTACACTACAGGGGGAAGAGCTTTGCGTAATATATACGTAAACCGAGTCCTCTCTAGCCAAACATTCATATATCTGTATACACAAAAAACATCGAGATATTGCTTCCATCCCTCTCTCACCAACGTTATTATATTTTTCATTACACCGAACAGCTGATCTTACTGATATCAATGATGAATGAACTCATAACTATAAATGGTACAAAAAATATATTTAAAAAATAACAGCAATGGATGGCTTAGCTCGGGTATTGATCAGTCAAAAAAAAAAAAAACAAAAAAACAAAAACAAAATGATAATAAAAATGAACAAATATATATCTATGTGGGGTATACAGTGAAAAAAAAAAACAAAAAAAAAAAAATACGCCCAGTAATGCCTGGCAGAGAATCAGAGTGCTTTTTTCCGTACATCAAATTCAACGATGCCACACACGAGCCCGACGAGCCGTCGGCTAACGCGTGGTCGTAGCTCGATTTCAAATAAAGTTAATTGGAAAACATTGTTCGAGGGGAGGGGGGAGACGCAAGCGAGCTAAAGTGGGGATGACTGGGGGTTGGCTCCGCGACGAGAGGAGAGGATAGTGAGCCATATATATATATATATATGGTGCACTATCCTCTATATATGTATATATGTACATATATATGTATATTTATAGATAAATGGTCGTTGGCGAGGCGTTGCAGTACACACTGCTCATCCAGAAGGGATGATATAGGCAGACAACACAACACACTGATGCGGCAGTGAGCCGAGAATTGGCAAAATTAATATTTCCTATCGTTCAATCAGGTTTTTGCAAAAGAGTCATACAACGATCGAGAGAGAGAGAGAGAAAGTGATGATCATCTCTCTCTCGCTCTTCGCAACCACGAAAGGCCAATTAATCCGAGATTATGCAAAAGCTCGTATGCCACATAAACGCACGAGAAAAATATTAGAATAAGAGAAAGGATCACGTGTCATTCATCGGATATGAACGATAGTTCGATGGTTTAGAGCTCGTTCAGCTAAAACTAAAAGTTCGATATTTCAATTGATCATAACTTTTCTTCCAGTTAAGCGATTTAGGTTTATGTGGAGCGAGTTAGGTTTATTTGGAGCGATTTAGGTTTATTTGGAACGATTTAGGTTTACTTGGAGCGATTTAGGTTTATTTGGAGCGATTTAGGTTTATCTGGAGCGATTTAGGTTTATCTAGAGCGATTTAGGTTTATCTGGAGCGATTTAGGTTTATCTGGAGCGATTTAGGTTTATCTGGAGCGATTTAGGTTTATCTAGAGCGATTTAGGTTTATCTGGAGCGATTTAGGTTTATCTAGAGCGATTTAGGTTTATCTGGAGCGATTTAGGTTTATCTGGAGCGATTTAGGTTTATTTGGAGCGATTTAGGTTTATTTGGAGCGATTTCGGTTTATTTGGAGCGATTTAGGTTTATCTGGAGCGATTTAGGTTTATTTGGAGCGATTTAGGTTTATCTGGAGCGATTTAGGTTTATTTGGAGCGATTTAGGTTTATTTGGAACGATTTAGGTTTATTTGGAGCGATTTAGGTTCATTTGGAGCGATTTAGGTTCATTTGGAGCGATTTAGGTTTATTTGGAGCGATTTAGGTTTACTTGGAGCGATTTAGGTTTATTTGGAGCGATTTAGGTTTACTTGGAGCGATTTACGTTTATCTGGAGCGATTTAGGTTTATTTGGAGCGATTTAGGTTTATTTGAAGCGATTTAGGTTTATTTGGAGCGATTTAGGTTTATTTGGAGCGATTTAGGTTTATCTGGAGCGATTTAGGTTTATCTAGAGCGATTTAGGTTTATCTGGAGCGATTTAGGTTTATCTGGAGCGATTTAGGTTTATCTGGAGCGATTTAGGTTTATCTAGAGCGATTTAGGTTTATCTGGAGCGATTTAGGTTTATCTGGAGCGATTTAGGTTTATCTGGAACGATTTAGGTTTATCTAGAGCGATTTAGGTTTATCTGGAGCGATTTAGGTTTATTTGGAGCGATTTAGGTTTATTTGGAGCGATTTAGGTTTATCTGGAGCGATTTAGGTTTATTTGGAGCGATTTAGGTTTATTTGGAGCGATTTAGGTTTATCTGGAACCATTTTAGGTTTATTTGGAGCGATTTAGGCTTATTTGGAGCGATTTAGGTTTATTTGGAGCGATTTAGGTTTATCTGGAGCGATTTAGGTTTATCTGGAGCGATTTAGGTTTATTTGGAGCGATTTAGGTTTATTCGGAGCGATTTAGGTTTATTCGGAGCGATTTAGGTTTACTTGGAGCGATTTAGGTTTATTTGGAGCGATTTAGGTTTACTTGGAGCGATTTACGTTTATCTGGAGCGATTTAGGTTTATTTGGAGCGATTTAGGTTTATTTGAAGCGATTTAGGTTTATTTGGAGCGATTTAGGTTTATTTGGAGCGATTTAGGTTTATCTGGAGCGATTTAGGTTTATCTAGAGCGATTTAGGTTTATCTGGAGCGATTTAGGTTTATCTGGAGCGATTTAGGTTTATCTGGAGCGATTTAGGTTTATCTAGAGCGATTTAGGTTTATCTGGAGCGATTTAGGTTTATCTGGAGCGATTTAGGTTTATCTGGAACGATTTAGGTTTATCTAGAGCGATTTAGGTTTATCTGGAGCGATTTAGGTTTATTTGGAGCGATTTAGGTTTATTTGGAGCGATTTAGGTTTATTTGGAGCGATTTAGGTTTATTTGGAGCGATTTAGGTTTATCTGGAACCATTTTAGGTTTATTTGGAGCGATTTAGGCTTATTTGGAGCGATTTAGGTTTATTTGGAGCGATTTAGGTTTATCTGGAGCGATTTAGGTTTATCTGGAGCGATTTAGGTTTATTTGGAGCGATTTAGGTTTATTCGGAGCGATTTAGGTTTATTCGGAGTGTTCTGAAAAGCCCGCGAGTAAACTTGAAAGATAGTTTGTGACTCGTTCCGATATCGTTTTATTTTTGTAGCCATGGAAGCATTTTTAAAAATTGGAAAATTAAAAAAAGTCAATATTTAAGCTTAAAACTCTGGGAAAAAACGTTTTAAATAATTGTAGCCTGATGCATCGAGTGACATTTCGAAGCTTGCACGATTACGAAGAAAACGAGAGCAGAGTCGAGTAACAATTCCATCGAGAACAAAAGTTACAGCAATTTTACTAAATTCTTATCACAAATTTTATTTTCATAGAACATCGATGGCTCCATGCATCTGGCTATCAAAATTTCAGAAAAATCCATCGAGAACCATTTAGAAAATTATTTTTCAATAAATATTTTTATTTGTTGAAAAAATTCTCCCATTGACTTATTTGCCTCTCGTTTTTTTTTTATTCCGTATCCTATTTTCTCGACAGTAAATTCGATTTTCCGAGTGAGCCCTTCAAATTTACAACTATCGGATGAGCTGTCGTCGCGGGTAATCTGGCATCGTATCGTACAAGAGAAAACGGGAAGACCATGTGGCGCGGTTGAACACACAATGGCCTATGTCGTATAACGATCTCTCTCTCTCTCACTCTGTCTCTCCCATGTATATATATTATCTATCTATATATGTGTCTACATATATATCTATATATGTGTATATATATATATATATATATTTACACATACTTACACGTAACCACGTGAGTTTTGTTGGTACATTTTCTGCGGTCTTCTGTGAGCCAGAGTGTGTATCGCGAGGTGGAGGCGCCTCGGGTCGCCCCCTCCCCCACGACCCTTTACCACCACACCAATCCCCGTTGGGTGGCTCTCACGGCTGTTCATGGGTTTGTGTTTGTGTGTGGCTGCACCAGCAGCGAGTCACGGTACCAGCATGCGGCAGCTCCGGGATCACCGGCTGACAGGTTCCTAATGGAACCCGTAAATACCGGGGGTACCGCTACTAGCTTATGTTTTCCAAATGAGATCCCGAAAATTGAGTTTGAGAGTTTCGCTGTGTTGGATAAACCGTGAGAAGATGGATATATAGAAATTCGTATGGACGAGAAGACCATTGGGCCATTTTCGATACTCTGTCGACGATCCGTCAACGATTTCTTCGTCTTCATTCCGAATATATATAGTATAATTTTTGTGCCTCATATCGACCTCGCCGATGCCACATAATTGTGAAATTTTAACCCTTTCGAGCCAAACAGAATTATCCTGTAAACTCAATTAACAAAATGGCACCTTGTGGCAAGACAAGAAAATATATATATGTATGTAAATTGCCTTAATAAAGTACCATAACTTTTAATGAATAAAATATTAGCAAATTGGCGAGATGTTTGAGATTTAGGTTAAAAAAATTTCATCCCGTAACGATTGGGCCTCATATCGACCTAGCCGATGCCACATAATCGTGAAATTTTAACCCTTTTAAGTGTACATCAACGATTGTGATATTTTAACCCTTTCGAGCCAGGCAGAATTATCCTGTAAACTCAATTAACAAAATGGCATCTTGTGGAAAGACAAGAAAATATATATATATATAAATTGCCTTAATAAAGTACCATAACTTTTACTGAATGAAATATTAGCAAACTGGCGAGATGTTTGAGATTTAGGTTAAAAAAATTTCATCCTGTAACGATTATGATATTTTAACCCTTTCGAGCCAAACAGAATTATCCTGTAAACTCAATTAAAAAAATGGCACCTTGTAGAAAGACAAGAAAAAAATATATATGCATATTGCCTTAATAAAGTATCGTATGAATAAAATATTACCAAATTATTGAGATGTTTAAGATTTATGTCAGAATTTTTTCACACTTTTTTCATGCATTGCAAAGAAAAAAGAATTTATACAAACTGGAAGTTGCTTCTGACTAAAAGAGTATCCGAGTATTGTACGATTTTTGTGCACGAAGCTCAACAGGTCTAAATTTTTTCATCTTCTATTTTTTGATTCTCCATCGAAAACGTGAAAAAAATCGTTCTAATTTATTTGCCATGATACTCGAAAAACATTGGATCACTCCGATTCGATCGAGGTGCAAAGATTTACGAGTCAATAATTGAGATAAAAGGCAACATTTTCGTTTTATAATCATTGCGGTAGCCATGAATTTTAGGTGCTAGGGCTCGTTATAATGTGGTCCAATTTACACACGATGAATTCTATTATATTATACCGATAATATGCACAGTACACATATAACAAGAGAGTGAGAGTGAGTGTGTGTGTGTGTGAGAGAGAGAGAGAGAGAGAGAGAGAGAGAGAGAGAGAGAGAGAGAGAGAGAGAGAGGGAGAGAGAGTGAGAGAGAGAGAACGAGAGAGAGAGCGAGAGAGAGAGGGAGAGATGAGGTCCATCGTTTTCCTGATGCTGGCCACACATATGTTCGATACTTCTCTATGGTTCAAATTTACGTGTCCATGTGTGTGTATGTGTGTGTGTGTGTGTGTGTGTATCATATTCCCCGTGGGGCTCGCACGCATTCAATAATACGTCGTAATGGCAGTGCAAATTAGCTTCTGCGCGGATTAACTCATTGCCCAGAGAGCCAGAGGGCTCTCTGCTGGCTGACACACTAGATCAGAGTGATAGAGAGAGAGGGAGAAAATCGATCGATATATTAATGATCGCTCGGGGAGTTTCGCGATTGGTCGTTCGTTGTTTGTCTATGGCACTCCGCGAGCTTGGAGCTATGTATGAACAAATGCATATACTGCATATATATATATATATATATATACAGAATATGTATTTGTTATATAAAGCATATATATAAAACCGTGTAATATATACGACTCATCTGATACAGAAGTTATAATACTTTGTTATGGACCTTTTTACATCAATTTTATTAAGAGACCACAATCTATAAATATAATAATAATATAATATATAAATATCAATTGTGTTAAATTCTTTGCTTCCTCTCACATCCACCAAATATATGATATAATTCCAGGAGAGCTCACATATAACAGAAAAGAATTACAACTGATTAATAAAGTGTCCCATCTATCCTAGACTTATCCTGTATGAACTTTTAACTTACGTATTACTCAGCGTTGAAACGCTGCAGCGTCGTTTGATGATGGAACAAACCAGTATAAATTAGTCTACCATTATATACTAAATATATACTATATTAAGGTACATTGGAGCCTCAATTAGCAGCAAAAGTTGGATAAATTTTAAAAAATTACAACCGACTAATAGAGTGTCCCATCTATCATGGACTTGTCCTGTATGAACTTTCAACTTACGTATTACTCAGCATTGAAACGCTGCAGCGTCGTTTGATGATGGAACAAACCAGTATAAATTAGTCTACCATTATATACTAAATATATACTATATTAAGGTACATTGGAGCCTCAATTAGCCGCAAAAATTGGATAAATTTAAAAAAATTACAACCGACTAATAAAGTGTCCCATCTATCATGGACTTGTCCTGTATGAACTTTCAACTTACGTATTACTCAGCGTTGAAACGCTGCAGCGTCGTTTGATGATGGAACAAACCAGTATAAATTAGTCTACCATTATATACTAAATATATACTATATTAAGGTACATTGGAGCCTCAATTAGCCGCAAAAATTGGATAAATTTAAAAAAATTACAACCGACTAATAAAGTGTCCCATCTATCATGGACTTGTCCTGTATGAACTTTCAACTTACGTATTACTCAGCGTTGAAACGCTGCAGCGTCGTTTGATGATGGAACAAACCAGTATAAATTAGTCTACCATTATATACTAAATATATACTATATTAAGGTACATTGGAGCCTCAATTAGCCGCAAAAATTGGATAAATTTAAAAAAATTACAACCGACTAATAAAGTGTCCCATCTATCATGGACTTGTCCTGTATGAACTTTCAACTTACGTATTACTCAGCGTTGAAACGCTGCAGCGTCGTTTGATGATGGAACAAACCAGTATAAATTGGTCTACCCTTATATACTAAATATATACTATATTAAGGTACATTGGAGCCTCATATAATCAGTTAGCCGGAAAAGTTAGATAAATTTTAAAAAATTACAACCGACTAATAAAGTGTCCCATCTATCATGGACTTGTCCTGTATGAACTTTCAACTTACGTATATACTCAGCGTTGAAACGCTGCAGCGTCGTTTGATGATGGAACAAACCAGTATAAATTAGTCTACCATTATATATCCAGTATATTTAGGTACTTTTGAACAAATTCCCTCGGTTGTATCACGTTTATTCAGTATATTCACGCTCCCAGTATGGGTCAGTTCCGAGCGTATGACCAGCACGAGCACGATCACGAGACTCGACTCTCTTCCACCGTGGTTAACCTCTCTCTGATTGTGAGTTAGCAGACCCGATATCAACATATCAGCGAACATGCACCTCAATCAGTTGGCTATTATATCTATATATATACTGCACATACTTTTACACACACAAACATATATATATATATATATATATATATATATATATATATGCACATCACTATACACATACACAAAGACCACGAGAGTGAAACACGCGCGCTGTAAGCATACGACCCGATACGCTTAATTTGACGTAACAAAGCGGGCATATATCCACTTTGATGCCTATATAGAACACCACAAAACTCCTCTGTAATGCTGCCCTGAGCACATACGCACGTATTGGCTTCTCACTGTAATATATATATATATATATTTATTCCTATATATTATACTATTATAAAGCCAGTCCCACCTCGTGCTCTGCCTTCCAACTTACGAACTAATTTACTCGCGAAATTAATCCGCGCGAAGGCTCGAGAACCCGGAGAGTTTCTAAAATAATAATTACAACGCTAGCTCTTGATGTATATACGTTCAAATTTCGTGTATGTGTGTGTACAATGGAGGGTGGAGGTGATGGTAAAAGGGGACTTGATGGCGAGGGCAAATATATATATATTTTCTCTCACCTATATATATATATATATATATTACATAATACAAGTATTTATATGTATATATGTATATATGAATACGTGTATTATGTACTACACAGTATTGCATTATTAATTCACGGTGCGCACGAGTTTCACATTCATTCGAGTATATTCGTATGAGAAGCTCGCAATGTACGTTTTTGAGGGGTGGAGGGATTGAAAGAGAATGACCACGAGTTATTGTCCTTTAAGCAATTTTAATTACCATAAATCTTATCGGATATATGCTGATTAATATGAAAAATATAACAAAGTCTTGTGGTGAGCTTTGTTCTTTTTGTGTTTATAAAGGATCGTCTCGAATCGTTCACACTTTATTGTATGTGTAATAATTGCATTTTTTTTTTTTTTTACAATCAAGCATTATCCAGAAGCTGCGAGCGAGCACCAGCAAGGGTCTCCTAGAGCTTTGCGACCGCGGGCTATTGATAAATGTGACGTGTCGGAGGCTTTTGAAAGGCGCCGCCGGATGAAACCGTTTGCCTTCCAACGACCCTCTCATCGCTCTCTCTCTCTCTCTCTTTTTCTCTTTCTCTTTCTCTTTCTCTCTCTCTCTCTCTCTCTCTCCACCTCACTCACCGAGATAATAAGTGCCTTTACTCGCTGTTTGCCAGCTCGTCGACAAGTCCACGTGGCCTCACGATGGAAAAAACGAACCATAAAATTTCTCTATCCGTTCGTCGTGGCTCGCTCTGATAATTCATTCAATTTCTATGTCGCACAAAATTTGTCGAATAATAAAAAATTTTAATCGACAATTAAATTAAAATTATAACTGAATAAAAAAAAACGTGCGATACGTTTTCGAAAAATACTGAAATTTTGTATATTGGCAAATTGCTCAGTAATTAATTTTAATCGTCCACGAGTCGTTAACTTTTCCATAGAGGAACGTACGAGGAAAAATAATATGGAAAATTATAATTTTGAAAAACTTAGAAGACTAAAAAAAAATTGACCATCATAAAACTTTCCACAAAAAGGGATAAATTATGTGAAATTGAATTACAGGATTTATTAATTTCTAATTAAACGATCATTTTATGCACAAAATAAAAATTCTGAAAATAAAAATGATGAATTATGAAATTATGAATTATGAGAGCGTTATTAATCTTCAATTAAGTGCTAATTTTAAAACGGATATAAGAAAGGAATTTAAAAAAAAGTTCACGAAAAAGATTGTAGATTAAATTGAGCGTGGAATTTACCTACGCGAGTATCGACAAATCCGACTTTGTATAAACCCTCGAGTTTCCCCCTCGTTGGAGATATAATTGAACATGACCATTAAAAATGATATCTCAAATTAAAACGAGAGAGACAGAGAGTTTCGTATTTCAATCACGATATTAATCTCCCACATCGATCTGTTCGCATTGCATATATATAGTACATGAGAGAGAGAGAGAGAGAGAGAGAGGGAGAGAGAGAGAGAGAGAGAGAGACAGATAGGGGTTGAAGGGGTGGGAGAGGGAGCAAGAGAGCTCTAAACCAGACCTGACAATACAATACCTAATAATACTCCTGTATCTCATACGTCCACCGTATGTCCATCTAATCACACTGAGTGGTTACTCATCGGCTTGGAAATTCTATATATATATATATATATATATGCACAAGGGCGAAGCTCATCTTGGCAAAGGGACTCTCATCAGGGTATCAAGTCGAGTAATAGTTCAGGGCATGAAAAAACAGGACAAAAAAAATGAAACATTTTTTTTTTTCCCGGACAACTCTGAATGGTTCGTGTCGAAAGCGTAACGACTTTCAACCCCTGCCCCTCCACCCACCTCTTTTGCTCCATTGAAGAAAGGGTTGATAAATTTTCTCGCGTTCGTCACAAGCCAGGGCAGTTTCGGAACAGCTCGAATTTATCGCGCTCGCGCCAATCCGCACACAAAAACACACACATGAGGAAGAGCGGTGGACGAGGGGTGGGGAGGGGGTTGGAAACAAGTGGTCGAGCATTTATAGACACGACGGTGGCAGGGCGAAGTGGCTATTTTCCGGCGAGTGCGCACCGATTAAAAATCCAATTCGGTCGCTCCACGTTGGCCGCAACGGGAACAGAAAAGGGTGGAGGAGAAAAAAGAAGGGAGGGAGAGGTGATGCTGGATTGACGGTAGGGCCATATATATATATATATATATATATATATATATATATATATATATATATATATATATATATATTGCCTGAGAAGCCTCGTGGCATCGCGTCATCTTCGTCGAAGAGGCAAAAGTCGTTTGCGAAGCCCGCAAAAGCTTCGCGGAGCGAACTAATTCATTTGGGGAACGGTCGATCGCTCGATAAATTCGCGAATCGTGGCTTCCTCTCTCTCTCTCTCTGGGTCGTCCTGATACTCTCTGCTTGCTACATCCCCGGGGAGTTTTCCAGTCTTACAACCCACTCGCGAGCTGCGGGAGAGAGAGAGAGGGGGGGGAGAGAGGG
>CAVLGY010000055.1:0-16351 GCA_963669185.1 Dyspetes luteomarginatus | reverse complement strand
CTCTTGAAATTCGTCTCGTTACTCTCGCATCACGTGATTCCCCATCACACGTTAGTCTCGATAATTAATTAGAAAAATATTGGAGAGGATAAATTTGGCTCGCTTATAAGCCAAAACTTTCACGATATTTTGGCAAAAACTTTTTACACCGGAATTAGCTAAAAATTTGAATTACAATAAACTGTGAGATATTTATTTGAAAAAAAACATTTTCATGACATATATGAATATTTATTTCTGCCATGCACTGGTAAATTTTGACAAAAAAAGTGTTTCAATAATAATATTAAATATTATGTAGTATGAAATTGTTCGACTGTTTTTTCTGGTCATGTTAAATTCGTTAAAAAAAAATTTTAGGTCCATTTAATTCTATCAAAAAAATCGCAATGTATGATTTTATTTCACCAGATCGTACCGAGAGACTAACCTTCGACATTACAATTTCTTTCAAAAATAAAACCAACTTAAAAAAAAAAACACATTATTCAATGGAACAAAATCGATTAAACTCCAGTCGTATTTCAATTCGACTAGGGTGAACTTTATTTTCATAAATGACGGTTTGTGTTACAGAGAAAACTTAAACGTTAGTCTACCAGGATTTATTTATGACCATAAACAGATTTACAGTATGCAGCAAGTGCAGCACGAAGGGGAAAGGAAAGGAGGGGCAGGGGGGAGGAGAGAGAGGTTGCAAGCACTGAGAGAGAAAATTCACTGAGTCCTAGGCAGAGTATATTTGAGTACGTACACGGTAGGGCCGAGTTTTGCGAGCTTTGGCCTCGTCGCAATTTGCTTCGGCATAAATAACGACTTTATTTTCACGCAACTTGGCGTCCCTGCTTTATTCTCTGTCTTTCTCTCTCTCTCTCTGACCCTCTCTCTCTCTCTCTCTCTCTCTCTCTCTCTCTCTCTCTCTCTCTCTCTCTCTCTCTCTCTCTCTGACCCTCTCTCTCTCTCTCTCTCTCTCTGATTTGCCTGTGTATGTTCTCCTCAACTTCTCTGTGTATGACCTCGCTTTTACCATAAATATAACACGCAAACCAAGAGAAGAGAGAAAAAGAAAGAGACTCATAAATCAGTGGTTTAAGGGTCGAATCATTCGAGACATAAATAACATTATGGGTTTATACTGGCGAAACGCGTAAAATGGAATATCTTACCGATCTGCGAAAAGATCGAAAGAGAGCTCCTGTTGCATCGTGCATTTCCGCCCTTCGGGAAATTAAGTGTCCAAAAGAAAAAAAGTTTCGTCGAAATTTATAACTAGCAAGGAATATGAAAATAATTTTTAATTTTAACCACGACTGAATTAAAAATAAGTAAATTTTTCTGAGCATGAAAAATGACACGAGATTTTAACGCACACATATTTTTTATCCCATGTAGAAAACGGAGGCATGGAAAATTTATTTCAGCTTTTCCATCAGCAATCCTTTTATCACTAAAAAATCGACCTAAATTTAGAAAAAAAAGTTTCCCCTTTCGACAACAATAAAACGAGAAGACTATTCGTAAAAATAAAAAATTCGATGAAAAGAAAAAAGAACAAATCGAAGAAAAATATTTCATCTCCGAATATCGAATTTCTCCCATAAAAATGTGGCAAGTATCGCGTGAAGCAAAATTTTTGACAAAAACGTTCGAGAACACGCATATACCAAACTGACGATTCTTCGAGAGAATTTCAACGTTTTTTACTGCTCGAGTAGAGTAGATCCATTTAAAGGTAAAATCAACGGGTTACACGTGTGCATCGACGAAAAAATGAAAACGAAAAATTGAATGAGCACCGAGATAAAGCAATTGCAAGAGAGCCTTCTTTTGTGCTATAGCGCAACCGTGTTCGATAATGCGTGCCACCATTTCAACCCGTTCCAATTTTTTTTTTTTTTTCATTCCTTTTACAAGAAAAAAAAAAATAGGTCACAGCTCGCAGGGCCACGGTTTTCGTTATTGTTCGTGATCTCCACGAAATCGAGAAATTCGACGAATGTGTGTTTTTATACACCCATGCATGGTTTGCCCTATTCGATGTATAACGAACAATGCACATTCTAAAGGACAGAGAAATAGAGAGAGAGAGACGAAGAGAGAGAGAGAGAGAGAGAGAGAGAGAGAGAGAGATAGAGAGACAGAGACGAAGAGAGAGAGAGAGAGAGAGAGAGAGAGAGAGAGAGAGAGAGAGAGAGAGAGAGAGGGAGGGAGGGAGGAGGGTAGTAAAAAAGGAGAAAAAAATAGCACACCAGCTCTTGCTATATAAAAATGCGTGTTATTTTATCATACTTCACGAGGGGGAAAACAGCGAGGAGTACGAGAAAAAGAATCATTTCATTCTCAATATATTATACGTGAACCGGATATTATTTTTGGAAAAATTTCGACATTACAGCCCTTTTATGAAACCCCCCAAAGCTGCGCAGCTGGCCCATAAACACAACAAGAAAATTCTAATGCAAGTTATATTTTGTGAAATCATGGAAATTCTTCTTCCCACGGCTAAAATTTCGATCGGGTGATTCGATAAATCGATCTCTTTCCTTCGCATATAAGGGGGGCATCAGGTCTCTCAACTATATATATATAGCACCCGGAATCCTTTATAAATTACTGGCACGAGATGAAAAGTTTTCGTATCCGGGGAAAAAGGGTTTTCCACCTTGTCACACTGGGGATATACCAGGTCATTTTGTGAAGAATAAGGGATCGAAATCCACGTGTTTTTCCATCTTTCTTGTTCTCGTGGACAGCGTGCTCGAAATACGCCATTTTACACGCCTTGCTGTGCATATAGCATAAGCATCTTCTCTTTCAAGTTTTCGTAAGGCTGCGAGGTTCCCTTTGTCGGGGATACCTGTCTGCGTGCATTAGTCCTGTTTTCCTACTCCTATGCCCAACTTGTATAGGCTTTTGTGCCCCAATATCGTGTATAATATATATATATATATATATATATATACACGCGTATACATAGGATGAAATCCAAACGGTCACGACAGCACTACAGTCGCATTCAAAGGTGACAATGACATTCTAATAATTTAACTGGTTCAAATCTTTCGCGCTCTCTCAAAAAATCCTTTCTCAGGAAATGGATAGCACTGGATTTGTATACATATATATATATGATTTATGGAGTGCGCAAAACGATGAATATTTTGAAAAGTCATCCTTAGACGAGATCGTAGGGGGGGGGGGGGGCTGGTTTGTCTAGACGTTCTGTAATAAATATTCGATAAATATTTCTTTAACATAATTTTGGGTCCAAGGCCCCGAAGGTGAGAGTAATCATTCTGAAATATATATATTTTTTTTACCTCCTCAATATGTTGCATTGCTGTGATTGGATATAAAATTGGATGAAAGTTATTAATCCATAGAATGAATTTTCATTATCGGGATGGCGACCTCTTCGTTGAGCTCGAAAATAAATTCACCTCATCCTCGAAGAGCTGGACGAGCACACACGACAGCTCGATTTTTCCTCAATTTTTCTCGTCATTTTGCGTCTCTGTACTGTCGGTCGCGTCGGGGAATTGTAGATATACGAGGGACGTTTAGTGTAGGAGACGAAAAAAAAAAAAAAACGAGAGCAGAACTGAGAAAGAAAATTTGTGGGGGTGGAAGATCCCAAAGAATTGGGATGACCGGTGAAGGGCGTCCCTTCAGAAAAAAAATAAAAGGCCTATAAATGTGTGGTATATATACATAGATATAGACATTCACCGCGACTATTCAATGAAAAGCGGAGCGATTTTCATGCGATGGATCTCTCGATTTCTTTAAAAGAAATAAATGCTCTCATTTATTCCTCTCAGTATTGAAATAAACGAGGGTAGTGGAAACGAATTTTTTTTTGTCGTTATTAAAAAATTTGAAGGGCATAATTTGACATATAAGGAATAAAGTTTATCGATAAGCCTGCATCGAACTAGCCCACATGTAGTGCTGTCACTTGGAATATCACGAGGGGTTACACGAGCGTGGCCAAGGTCGGGACCGACAAACAGAGAGATAGGGAGAGAGAGAGAGAGAGAGAATACAAGATCGTTACCCTGACAACCACGGCCTTATCTCAAACGTCGATGCCCCTCATTCTTTTTGAACGCTTTGCCGACCTTGAAGGGGTCGACCACTCTCTTGGTCATTCCGTACAAAAATCGTGACAGTTCTATATATGCTTCCCTCTTGCCCGAGGCAAGATTTCCGACATTTACCCGGAACATCGAACTATTAGTCAACCGAGAGGGAAAAAACTTCCCCTTTTTCGCTTGTAAGTCACGCTCGATTTATCGCAGAAAACATATTCCAGTAGCAAGAAGAATGGATTGTAAACAACGAAGGTCAACTCTCCTCCGCTTTTTATGTATTGTGTAATTAAACTCTGCATATTTGTGTTTATAAACATCACTGGACAGTCTTTCAAAATATTAATGAAGATTATTGAATAATAATTATTTTTCAAAACCACCCCCTGATGAGTCGAAGGGAGATATGACTGATTAGTTGCATTCTCAATAACAACCCTTATTCCTGAAAAAATATTTTGTGACGATTATTTTGCTAATTAATCATAATCATTTATTGGAACCCCTGCGATGGCTCGAAGGGAAATTCTATTCTCAATAACTACCCCTTATTTGTCATGGAATAATTTTGAATCATTTTTTTTTAATGGTTTTTTAGTAAATAATTAGCTATCTCCGCATCCACCATGCACTATCATTGTAAATAAAACTTTTCCAATTGATTTTTCTTTATTTGCCTCATTTCAATCCTCAGAGAATTGAGTCCTCCGTTCGTCACAATTATATGCCGGGTATACTCTCCCTCTAGCCGAGAGGAGTTGAATTAAATGCTGTATGCTCGTCGTCATGGTGGTCTCGCTATAGCTTTTACCTTATCGTTTTCTTTCTCCCTCGCTCTCTCCTGGCTCCTCCTTAATTTCCACCCTCTTTTGGTGGTCTTTGTTCCACGTGCTCTCGCGTATCCTCTGTCGCCATTTTTCGCCCCGTCTACTCATCTCTCTCTCTCTCTCTCCCACATTTACCCTTCAATAGGGGATGTGCCAGCGCGTTTCCCGGGGACACTTTCACCCCGGGGTAACTTTCGAAGCACAAGGAGTTTTGCTTGCCTCACTTCCGCGATTCAATAATACTCCTCAAGGCCAATTCTCGCGGCACAGACTGACTCTTCTCTCCCTTGGGAGGAGGATGAAGAGAAGAAGAAGAAAAAAAAAGCAGTAGAAAAAAAAAACGTATACGAGACCCCTGCGGATGTTTGGCACATCGAGGGAAGCTTTTTCAGATACGCCTTGACTCACCCGACTCCTTTATTTCCTATACGATCCCATCTACACCCTCATCAACGAATTCTCCAAATCCCCAAGCTTTCCAAGCTATTACGATCAGAAGAAAAAAACCAGACTGATGACACGATTTTCAAGAGAGATACCAGGAAGAGGCTTTGCACGATAAAGCTTACAAAATCAAGTATAACTTTTATTCTGTTTCAGGACATAAAGGGTGCGTTCATTAGTCGCTTTTCAACGTAGATTAAAAACGTTTTAATTAAAATCATCATTACTTTGTCCAAATGTAATTTTAAATAGTTAAAATCCAGATGGTTCGCTAAATCCCTAATTTTTTAGGCTTTCCAATTAAATAAAACTCATTGTTTTTGGTTAATTAGTACGGGGTAAATTTTTCAAGTAAAAAACCAGACTGATGACACGATTTTCAAGAGAGATACCAGGAAGAGGCTTTGCACGATAAAGCTTACAAAATCAAGTATAACTTTTATTCTGTTTCAGGACATAAAGGGTCATTAGTCGCTTTTCAACGTGAAATAAAAACATTTTAATTAAAATCATCATTACTTTGTCCAAATGTTATTTTAAATAGTTAAAATCCAGATGGTTCGCTAAATCCCTAATTTTTTAGGCTTTCCAATTAAATAAAACTCATTGTTTTTGGTTAATTAGTACGGGGTAAATTTTTCAAGTAACAAATCTCGTGAGTGACCATAAATCCTGCTATATATTATACAGCTTATTTGTTTTGGGACTAGAAACAAAGAGGAAACTCCAGCCTAGAGTATAAAGAGACAGAAGAAAAATGAACTTCGACGAGGCGAACGAAAGTTCACGAGCCCTTAGCTCGCTTATCCTGGCCCTGGCTGCAGTGTTGGCCTGTTCGTGTCCTCGAGCTCGCCAACTCAGCAAAAGGGCTCGTCGCCAAGCTGCTGCTGCTGCTGCAACACTTTGTGGGGGGAAGAGAGGAGGGATGAACGAGGTGGATAAATATATGAAGAAGAAAAATACAAAGATGAAGATGAAGAAGAAGAAGAGGAAGAAGAAGACGAAAGATAGAGACGTCGGGTCAGTGACCGAGGAAGATCAATGTACGCTGTGGACCTTGAGAGAGGCTCGAAGCAGCATCAGGCAACCCACTATTCCTCCTCTTCATCGTCGTGGTCGTCGTCGTTGTCGTTGTCGTTGTCGTTGTCGTTGTCGTTGTCGTTGTCGTTTGTCCTCGTCTACCTTCTTCTTATCCTATTATACTCTTTCCTCTCCTTTTTCTCTCTGCCTCACTTCTAGCCTTTTTAACTACACTGAAAATCTCTCCGGATTCTCTGTGTACGCCATTAGCTACTTTGATTTACCCCCTTCGATCGTGACTACACGTATAATTCCAAAGTTCATTTGCTCTTACAGACAGAAAAACCCTTTGATTGAAATGAAATTTATTCTTGAATTGAGGCGAATTTATTTGAATTAGATAAAATATATTTGTTAAACTTGTAACTGATTCAGTTGGAACTGAAATAAATTCGGTTACCCAGTTTTCTTTGTACAATTAACTCGTAAAAAAGACATGGCTCTCGAACTCGTATCTTGGAAACAATCGTATCAAACACACAATCACTGAACAATTAGATCAAAGTTCACATCAATTGTATTTAATATACTGAATTTATAACTCCGTATGCAATATATATATATTGTCTTATGTAAATGTAAAAAATGAGATAAAGGAGCGACAATAAGGTGATAAGAGATTGTCCTTATTCTCGCTCCTTTATCTCATTTTTTTGATGAATTTGTCACTAAATGTGTCTCTTATATAGTGACAAATTCATCAAAAAAATGAGATAAAGGAGCGAGAATGATAAGAGATTGTCATATGTTTATATATACATATCTCTTATCACCTCGTTCTCGCTCCTTTATCTCATTTTTTTGATGAATTTGTCACTAAATGTGTCTCTTGAGAGAGAATGGATTATAGAGCTCAAAACGTCTGTCAGTATTCACTCGGGTCATACAATATTTCAATCCAACTGCGGGGGAGGTTGCATCACGACAGCTGCACCGAAGCTCGCCAAGCTGCAACAGGTCAACCCTTCTCGTCATTGTATGGGGGACCGTGCAGGTACGAGACGAACGCGTGACCATATATTATGGAATATATATTATATATATATACATAATACTAGAATTTACACTATGCATCGATTTCCGTAAAAATTGTAACAGCTGCTGTTTGCGCAAAAACCCTTTTTGCCCGAATATATAATACTTCCGATTCGTCGATTCGACAGATGTCTGTCCGATGCGTGAATGCTGCGGTAGGGAAAAACCTCTCGTAATCCTTTGAACTCTGGATAGACGCTGATTTCGTATCCCAACGACTTTCTGGCCTGTCGAATACTTTATTTGTTCGATAAAAGGGCTTACGCGAGACAGAACTGGATATAAATATATTTGCATCTGCCGGAAAATATAAATTTTCGAAGATTTTTGGAAAGACACATTTTTACCTGAGTTTTTCCATCAATTTTATTTTCACGCGAGTGTAACATTTTTTACATTGAAAAATATTCTATATTTGCACTCAGGAGGGAAAAAGGATCGTCATCAATCGATTGTCTCGTGCACATTTCGTGGTTTAAACGAGCTTTCAAGACAGACATTCACAGATGTAAAAAAAAAATGTTTGAATGAAAAATAATAATAATTCAAACTTCTACAAATCCTGAAAGCTCTGATTTTTTTTTTTCACTCAGTTTAAATCTTATTCCTTATGGATTGTCACAAGAATTAGCGAAGAAACTTTGAAAGTTCCAAGTAAATCCACGATAACTTTTGCCTCTTCGATATTAACCGCCAATCTCCTGATGTCCATCGGGAGTTTTGGGGAGAAAGTTTTGAGCCTGCGAGCTGGACACAAGATCTCCTTCGGTCCAAGATCCTGACCGAAACTAATCGAAGAGGCTCGACGTGTTTCCATGGATACGTAACACTTCGAGGTCACGTTCATCCCCTCCACAGTTTTGTAAATATTGGCAAAAAAAATCCAAAAATCCAAAAATCCATGATTTTGCAATCGAACGATTTTCAATGCATCAAAAGTTAATTATCTCTGCTTTTTTCAATAATTAATTATAATTGCGCGTAAACGATTATGGTCAAAGGATTTTTTTCACCAATAACTTATGAGTAAAAGCAACGAAGATTGAGGTCTACAATCTTCGTTGGTAAAAGTGAGGTGTTAATTATTTGTAGATGGAAAAATGCTTCCATTGTCATGTATACAAAAGCTGGGGCAGTTCGTGTACAAAAATATTGAATCGATGATAATTTTGACGAAATATTTCAAACTCTCCTCGCCCTTAAAAATGGTTTTTTTTTTAAGGGTTAGTTGCACAGCGCGTGGGCAACATGGAAATGACGACAAAAGGAGCAGATGCGATGGGTAAAAGTACCCAGATCGCGCAATAATATATCGAGTATTTCCGGAAAAAGAGTTGAACGACGTGAATTGAATCGATTTTTATATTTCAAAGGAAAGGATTTTCTATACCAAGGGACGATTATTCCTCACCGAGCAGCTGAAAATTTTCCACGCGGTTTCACCAAATCAAATTATCGCTTCGGACTGACAGCAAAATTTTGACATGTGCGAAATTTTTCAAGGACACGTAATGTGTTACGTGACAAGGCAGAGAGTCTCAAATGAAATGGATCTTTGCCGAATGTTTGGCGAGTCTCGTCCGAGCGTATAAAGATCAGCCATGAATAAGACACGTGACCCGGATGACAGGGCGAAGACAGCTGATGCCTTTTTTTATTATGCCACAGCCACGCGTACTCCACCCTCGACCCGTTATGCAATTGTTGAAAAAAAAAAAAGGTAACTCATTATGTAAGTACATAGGGTAGTTTCCCAGCCCACAATATAAGTGAGAGGGCAACGCGATCCGCCATTGACGCACAAATGATATATCTCTGGTGGTCAATCGATATCCGGTCTCCAGTCTGTTTTCACGCCGCGAGGTCTAGTCTGGATTGCTTCCGGGTTTTCGATCAATGCACGTTATGTGAGACGAAATAATGGGGAGAGGGAAAATTATGAAACCGAATCCGTTGTAGACAGGTATACTATCTACCCTGTACTCAAGGAAAGGCTGGGCACCATAATGGAGCCTTCCAGGTTTCGTATATTCTCATCTCATCTGCCAGAGCTCATGATGAAAATTTAAACAGGGATAATCGAATTAAAGAAATTCAGTTTCGATTAAAACTCGATATGATTCTTGATCAGTGGAAATAATCAGAATAGAAAACACAATTTTTTTTAACCCTTTAAGCAGAAAAAAATGTTAATTTCGAGTGATGATAATTTTGCTGCTTTTGAATAACCGAATGAGGGAAATTTTGCAGCGTTAAAATGATGATTTCTTTTTAATCTCTTGCTAATCACCCAACAAACGAGCTATTTTACAAAAACAACTTCAAATTGTCTATCAAAAATCACCAAATTTTTTCGTTCGCGAAGCTTCTCATTTAGGTAATTTAACCAGTCAGTAAACATACATGGAAATTTGAATATGGGCTCAGCAACTTTGAGTCCCATCAAACAAAATCCTTTACCTCGATCAGTCAAAATTTACGTCCGGAAATTCGTCGCTATCGTCACAGATCCATCTGCTTTTTCCATCCCTAAGGGCATCCTATGCAAATAGAGCTCCACTCGTAAGAAAAATATTCCTAACGTTCTCGTGCTCTCAACCCTTCAGCGTGTATCCGTCCATCTGTATTTCTACATAACAGAGAATTCAATTTAATTCTCTGGCCGAAATACCGAAATATTTCGTGCAGCAAATCGTAAATTTCGTGTTTTTGCTGTTTTATCACGAAATACGTTTGTATGAGTCGCGAAGAATATGGAATGATGATGAGAATAAGTCTGCGGTTACTTTCTATGTGCAAGATCCTTTTTCTTGAGATATAGAGGAGGTGGGGGGGGGGGGGGGGGGGGGAGGAAAGGGACGAAGATTAGACCCTCTTCTGACAAATTCACCGAAACCAATTGACAGCGAAGAATTTGAGAGTTTTTAGTTTTGATGAACGATATTTATTGTTTACTCGTATGATTGAAAAATTATTGATTAATTATTAAAATAGACCTTTTCTCTTCCAGAATATGCAGATCGGTTGCATGTAAAGGCTGCTAGACTCTCGCGGAAATTGATGCAAAAAGTTTTATACCAACTATATTTATTACAATAAATATAAAATGAGATTCTAGGTTAATTTTGCTATTGGCGAATTAAAAATTATTTTTTTTAACATAATTACGAATAATTGTTTAAAAATAATATTAATATTTATTACAAAAGCATAAAATCGTTCGAAAAAATCAATTTGAAAAAAGCTGTATAGTCATAATCTTACGATAATGACTATACAACTAGCACACATGGTAATTGTCATAAAATTGTTTTGAATTTTTTGAAAATTTATTCAAACGCTCACGATCTCTCCTAATAACAGTTCGTCGAATCTTCTTTTGACATTTTCAACGATTTTTTTGTCATAAATATTCTGCAGACGGATTGCCTTGTAAACATATATATATATATATATATATATATATATATATATATATATACAAACGCGTTATTCACCATCAGTTATTTCACAGCATCTGCCATATTTTGTAATGCAGGATGACGGATACGGGCGAGGAGCACGCGCTCTGTAACGTGAAACCCTTTTGGGGAAAAGCGCTCTTTTACGTAACAGATGTAAAGGATCTCGCTGGGTCGCGTGGCAAACACGAAATTCTCCACGACGTGTCAGCCTCCTCGTCGCCGGAAAAGACCGGAAGACGATTGAAATCACGTCGTGCATGCGCGCGCCACGCGCCGCAGAGGTACCGGCGGGAAGGGTGGGCGGGGGGGGGGGGGGGGGGGTAGAAGCAAGAAAGGCCCCGTTAGTTCGGTAACAGAGGAATTTTTTTATAGCAGGTGCGAGATTTGGAGATATCAACCCTTCGGAATAACGAGGGATTTTTTTTTTTTTTTTTTTTTTTTTTTTTTCAGAACCAAAGTACTGACGCGGATTATAATTTATGAGGCAGGCATTTATTTTTTATTACCGCTGTGAATTTATGATTTTTTTTTTCTCTGCAAAGTATTGATTTACGACCGTGAAAGTTACGAGTCAATAAATAACGTTACGGTAATAATGAATCTGTTGATTTTTTTCTCTGTCGAGAAATTAGAGCAATCGTGAGTTACATGGACAGTCTGCATAAATTATTAATTAAAATTATTAATTAAAATTATTAATTAAAATTAATAATTAAAATTAATAAAGTATGACAATATGGGGATTTGGTCGCTCGTTTGACATTGTAAGTTGAATTTTTTTCATTCAATTATAGTTATTCAAAGATTTATTTTCAATTAGTTACTTATTCCATGCAAGCAGAATAAAATAATTTCATAAAATTAATAATTAATCGAACAATATTATTGTTAAAAAGAGTTGAGATAATTTTTATTTGTGTCTGTACGAAATTACTTACCTAGCACATTTTTTTTTTTTCAATTAAAATAAAAAGGGCCCTGGGCATCACATGAGATAAAGTGAAGCGCCATCTCTCGGTACCACATAAGTCCCAATAATTACGGACCATGAGTCCAACGCCATCTGTGAGGATTATCATGAACCCTCGATGATCACGCAGAAGGCCCAAAAATAGCGCTCAAGCCTAAAATTTTACCCTCCGTAGGAAACGAAGAACTCTGAAGCAAAATGGATGCCTGCGTCCATTCTGCGAGACATCGAAGGGCATAAACTTCACGCATAATACACACACACACACACACAAGTGCAAACGCCGAGAGTGCCAAGAGCGTCCAGACGGTGAACAAACAGGGGGTGAAGAATGGTTGAAGGGGATGATGGCAAAAGTACGCGTCGGTGGTGCTGCATCGACATGAAAACTCACACACATTCAGCTCCAATTGTTGATTTATGTATGTGTGTGGCAGTTCTGTAACAGGCTTCGCGGAGTGTTGGTAAGCCGTCGATGATACTCAGGGGTTGTGTAGCTGCTGCGCGCACACGTTTAATAAAAAAAAAGGGAGAAAGAGAGAGAGAGAGGGAGGGGGGAGGGTGGGGGGACTTTGTGAGAATGTAATATGGCAGTGCATTGCACCACCGTAGCAAAAACCCTCCCCCTTTTCGTCTCCTTGTGTCTGCCGCAAGGGGGTTGGATCGATTCCGGGCGTTGGCGCCGAGGTCACCGGCTCGCCTTGCCTCGGAGTAATGACCCTCACCCAGTGCATTGCAACGGCACCGCGACGTCGACGACTGTACGTCTACAAATACTATATAAACCCATTCGTGCGACTATACCATTACCTGCTACCAACATTTATACATGCTCCCCCCCCCCCCCCCCCCCCCCTCCACCACCACCACGATGGCTCATGGCAATGCTACAGAGTATTACAGAATAATGGAGGGGTAAGGAGTGGTGGGGTCATTGGGGGGATTTGTGGGGGGGGGGGGCATGTAGTTACTGGCTATGCCCCAGCGATTAGCCAGTCTCTGCATCAAACCACATTGGATAAAAAGGGACACGAGTATGTCAATGACTGCGTTTTTTCCCCATCGACATTGATGGCCGCACGAAGGACAATGGTGCGGATTCACACAGGGGAAGGAAATGAAATATGGTGGGAGGGAAAAAGAGTGGGGAGAAATGAGCTGATAAAGGAGAAGGGATGAGAGAAGAGGCCACAAGCTAGAACAACCCTTTTTTACGACATATAAGTATACGATCTACCCTCTCTTGCCAAACTCGTCGTAAAACCCACGCATACCCAGAAAATAGCCCCCCCCCCCACCCCCTCGACGCCGCACCTGGGGTACTCCCAATCCCCATGTATGCCGACCATGGCAAAAATCCTCCGGGGCCAAGAGATGCTGATGAACTTTGCCATTCGAGGTTATTCACAGAGACCTTAAACTTCGATGACCTGGCAGAGAGTCTCTCACGGCAAAGGGTCAATATCCGTGTTAAAAGTGGCAAATGTTTCACGAGCTCGCGATTTAGCTGATTCTTCAATTGGATAATTGGCGAAACTGACGAGAAACAAGAGATGGAGGAAAGATATTTTTGGCACGCTGTTGTATACTGCAGAATGATCGATGTAGTGGGGAAAATTAATTTACTCGGTTCTTGATTAAAATATATTTAATATTTGATAAAGTTTTTTTTTCATAAATTTGATTAATATGAAAATCAAGTTGAAGTCAATTTTATTTTTTACTTGAAAACAATATCAAATTGTTTTTCTCTCATCGATAGTAAAATATAATGGAAATATAGAGTAATTCAATTGATTTCATAGCATCTGATGGAAATTGTGTGTATAATTTTTCGATCGATTCGAAAGTTTTGTGGGGGGGGGGGGGGGGGCGGTAGAAAATTGCACAGAGGCGTTTGCAAATTATATCGTGCATACTTTTCATACTGATGAAAAAGTATGGCTATCAGTTTTTATGGCATATAGTTTAGTTTAGCGAAAGAAGAAAGTTACATTGACGTGAACTGATGAAAAATGGGGGAACCCCTCCGATGAAACCCCATTGGCTTGAGCATGTAACGAACAATATATGTATGTTCGACTCTACGTACCTCCCACCTAATACAAGCGAAGCTCATATGCAACACGATCCTCCCTTCTCATACATATTATGTATAAAATTGTATATATATATATATATATATATGTGCCTCGATACCCTATTTCCGCTTCGAGCATCACAATATACCAAAGAATATCACATGTGTGTATAGAAAAGCCACGTCGTCGCCATGCACGTATACACACGTGATATGTGGTTGTTGAGACGATTCTCGTCGCGTGCTTTACGTCCACCGAGAACGTCAACCCTGTACGATGCCAATTTCCTGGCGTCTCCAAGTCGGTGCCCCATCGTCTGTGTCGCAGCGTCGTTACTATTATGGCTAAATATAGATATGGGTTTATTATACCCATCGATTTCAAGCTTTTTAACCATCGATCTCAACCATATGATATTTCATAAACAATAAACTTTTTTTTATAAATGCTGATTCCTGCAATAATAAAATTATCTCTGATGTCCGAGATATCGTTTTTTTTTTCCATCGATCAGGAATTAATTAGGTCTTTGTTGATTCAATTACATTTCACGATATTCGAATTTCGATCGATTGTAGTTCAAAATAAAAAAATGGTACGAGTAAAATAATCAGCTAATTTGATAAAGAAAATTTTTAGTAGATGTAAAAATAAAAATTTATTCATTTCGATGTCCTGAATCCGTTTTTTCTCAATTACAATTTTATTTATATGCGGCAAAAAAAAGAAAAAAAATGCAAATTGAACGGGTTGCACAGGAGATTGGCTGGTAGCACAGACTGCAATGAGAATGAACTACGTGCGCGTGACCGTGGGGCGCGGCGGTATATAGCGCGGGGGTGAGGTTAGAGGGAGAGAGGTGGGGGGTCGGGGGGGGGGGGGGCACGGACTGGGTCATTCCCCCCTTTGCATGGCTATATAGACGATTGTACTTGGTGCAGAGCGGCCAGGAATGACGACTGCGCGCGCCCCGCAAACTCTCGTACAGAGGTCATTGCGAGACACTGAACCCCTCAAATGGCATTCCCCTTCGCCTTCCCCCATCCCCCTTCATCCCCAAGTCGTTAATGCAACTCCTACAATATCTATCGTTCTTCTCTCTCTCTCTCTCTCTCTCTATCTCTTTCATTTTCTCACTCCCCTTTGTGATGACCTTTCATCGCCCTCAACTAGCTTCGCCATTTACAAAAGCCAGAATATCGCAATTTTAACGCTTTTGCTGTGTCAATATTTTCTTCCATTGACGTACATCTATGTGATCGCCAAAGCCAAAAAATCGTCAAGTGTATACTTGACGATGATCATACATGCTCGTATGTACAATCGATACGTCCTTCCCACTTGTAGATTTAATAGTAAAAACATTGAAAATCGTCCCGACAAGTAGAAGATGAAAAGGGATGTACGACGATAAGTGTGTGTCGTACTTGAAATAAATACGGCCATAAAGTCTGATTCATCCATTACATTATTGCTGCGTTCATTCGTCGAACAATAGAGGCCGCGGGGCTTTATTGATTCATTCAGGCACGTCACCGGTTCGTCGGACCGCGTGGTGAAATCGATCGTACATCGATCATATCGAAAAATCGAAGAAAAACCTTACCAAAAGAAATGAGAAAATTAAAGAAATAACAAAAATCGAAAAAGACATAAAACAAAAAAAATTATGTATATTTTAAATTTTTTCCTCTACGAAAACTTTTTTTCTTGCGTAAAAGAATAATTGATTTAATATTTTTTCCGAGCGGTTGGGGGGGGGGGGGGAGGGGATAATAACAATGTATTGTTAATAGCCGTTAACTTCTTTGTTTTCTCACGTCATCACGTCGTGGGTGCGAATTAAGCATTTCCTACAGGAATACATTTCCCGGGGGATGCGACGAGCTCGCAAAAAAAAAAATCGCGGAGAGAGAATGCACACAGGATGAAGGCATGGAAAAATGGCAGGATAGACAGCGAGATTGAAACAAAATAAAAAGAAATAAAAAAAAAAGTGTGGGATGACGAGAACAAGATGAGAGACGATAATTGGTGAAAGATAAAAGGGCCAAACTATGCTCATGTATACATGCGTGAAGCCAATATGCATGGGCACGTGAATAAGTGAGTCAGCTATTCAGTTTGTTCGCGCTCCCTAGCGGAGGGAAACTGCAACTCTTGGCTGTGATGCAGAGTGGGGGTGTCTGCTCGGATTCTGCACACAGCCCCACGCTCTTCGTTCTCAGTCGCACTTCCCTCTTTTACTCTGCCTTCTCTCCCTCTCTCCTCCTCCTCTTTGAGGCCACATGCGTTCGTCTATCCTCGAGCACGCGATCCGAGCTACTCGATGCACCAATTAGTCGCTTTTAGCTACCCC
>CAVLGY010000054.1:0-16210 GCA_963669185.1 Dyspetes luteomarginatus | reverse complement strand
AAAGCGAATGAAGAAAAACAAAATACACACAACGAGTATCATCATAGTGGATATATATATATATATATATATATATATATATATATATATATATATATATATTGAATAAATATGGTACAGGATTGAATCGTAAAAGTGGGTAATCCTGGTCTATGGAACTTTTGTATAAGCTTTTGTGGCAGAGATTATTATGAATAGGGGCTTGAGTTATTATTCGAGTTGGAGGCACATCGTGATGTATATACTAGCCAATTTGTACGGGGTGACTCGAGCGCGATGTTCGTTTGCAGTCAGCAAGGCGAAAACAGGCAGTGCCGCGGCCCCATAGCCTCTGCAGTCAGCAGGTTCTCTTCGTATTTTCCCCACGTGAGACCAATTAAGACCGCAATATATAATTGCTACGGTTCGTGCGACCGAGAGCAAGAAACAACCCGTTTACGCCTCAAGTCACATCCCCCGTGACCACCTGCCGTCGATTAGGGCTGTTAATTAATTAGACACTCACGCAAGAATGCTCTAATAACCGTTTGCAGTCATTAAGCGAGTTGACGAGTCCTCACACCTACCACCACCTCCACCACCTCCATGTAAATCCCTCCATCCATATACAATTTACCTTTATACACGATCTTAGATTAATTAAACTTTCTTATAATTATAATTATTAAATTATTATTAAACAAATTTTCATCAAAAGATTCAAATAACGTGGCCCATCCCCACCACCACCATGTAAATCCCTCCACCCATATACAATTTAATTTTATACGCGATCTTAGATTAATTAAACTTTCTTATAATTATAATTATTAAATTATTATTAAACAAATTTTCATCTGTGTAAAATCAAAAGATTCGAATAACCCATCCCCACCACCACTATGTAAATCCCTCCATCCATATACAATTTAACTTTATACAAGATCTCAGATTAATTAATCTTTCTTATAATTATAATTATTAAATTATTCATAATCAAATTTTCATCTGCGTAAAATCAAAAGATTCGAATAACCCATTCCCACCACCACCATGTAAATTCCTCCATCCATATACAATTTAATTTTATACAAGATCTCAGATTAATTAATCTTTCTTATAATTATAATTATTAAATTATTATTAAACAAATTTTCATCTGCGTAAAATCAAAAGATTCGAATAACCCATCACCACCACCACCATGTAAATCCCTCCATCTATATTCAATTTAATTTTATACAAGATCTCAGATTAATTAAACTTTCTTATATTTATAATTATTAAATTATTATTAAACAAATTTTCATCTGCGTAAAATCAAAAGATTCGAATAACCCATCCCCACCACCACCATGTAAATCCCTCCACCCATATACAATTTAATTTTATACAAGATCTCAGATTAATTAATCTTTCTTATAATTATAATTATTAAATTATTATTAAACAAATTTTCATCTGCGTAAAATCAAAAGATTCGAATAATCCATCCCCACCACCACCATGTAAATCCCTTCATCCATATACAATTTAACTTTATACGCGATCTTAGATTAATTAAACTTTCTTATAATTATAATTATCAAATTATTATTAAACAAATTTTCATCTGTGTAAAATCAAAAGATTCGAATAACCCATCCCCACCACCACCATGTAAATCCCTCCATCCATATAAATTTAATTTTATACAAGATCTCAGATTAATTAATCTTTCTTATAATTATAATTATTAAATTATTATTAAACAAATTTTCATCTGCGTAAAATCAAAAGATTCGAATAACCCATCCCCACCACCACCATGTAAATCCCTCCATCTATATACAATTTAATTTTATACAAGATCTCAGATTAATTAATCTTTCTTATAATTATAATTACAAAATTATTATTAAACAAATTTTCATCTGCGTAAAATCAAAAGATTCGAATAACCCATCCCCACCACCACCATGTAAATCCCTCCATCTATATACAATTTAATTTTATACAAGATCTCAGATTAATTAATCTTTCTTATAATTATAATTACAAAATTATTATTAAACAAATTTTCATCCGCGTAAAATCCAAAGATTCGAATAACCCATCCCCACCACCACCATGTAAATCCCTCCACCCATATACAATTTTTCTTTATAAAAAAAAAAAAATAATAAAAAATAATAAATAATCTTTAAACTCACTTTCGGAATTTCAGAATTTTTTTTTTTTTTCTAATCTTATTCCCTCTTCATCCCCAATAAAAAATCAACAATTTTCCTATCGCAATATTATAGATTTTTTTTATAAAAAAAAAAAAAAAATTGAAAAAGACCCTAACGCGGCTGTACACATCTCGCTTGAAATATATTTCAACGCTACAGTGTTATTGCCACTTTAATTATTATCGATACAAAAGCCGGGGTGGATGGGGGTCAGGGGGGGGGGGGGGGGGTCGAAAGTTTTTTTTTTGAGGATTTCGCCGCCATTCGAATTTTAATTCATCATCATCTCCCCCCCCCCCCCCCCCGGCCAGCCACCGACTGTTGCTCCCGGTGATAGTTCGCAGGGGCAACAATGCTTTATAATATATATAAGAACGAGGAAGTTTTCGAGAGCCAATCGTGACTGTGCGGATACGCCATTGTTCGATATTCGATCATTGAGTTCCCAGGTGGCCCGGATCGCCCTTTTACCATGCAATAGTTGGACCGAAGCCGCGCTGTTAAGTCCCGATGATGAGTACCATCGAGAAATGAATCTTCTTTCACTCGAACCTTTTGCTTTATCTTTGTATAATGAAAGCCCGAGCTACCGAATAGGAGCGAGTCCATGGAGGGCCAACCCCATATATATCTATATCTATATATATCTATATCCATATATATCTATATATATATATGATCGTTCGAATAATGTAATTTTGCTGCTGGTCAAGGTGCTAGAAGTTGTATATCCGTCCAGCATATTTGGCTATATTAAAAAAAAAAGTTACAGGGATGTAACGAATCTATATATTGAAACTGTGATCAGCCACTTTTTCGTCTCTTCGTCCTGATCTATATAATCAACATGTGTTAAATTTTTTCCTAGAAAAATATTATAAATTAAATTTTGTTTGTTCGTACATTCGGAGATTTGGAAAATATTTACTGGGGTCTTTTTGATGTTTCTTTTTATACTTTTTTTTTTTATATTGAAACTGTGATCGGCCACTTTTTCGTCTCTTCGTCCCGATCTATCAACATGTGTTAAATTTTTTCCTACAAAAATATTATAAATTAAATTTTGTTTCTCGTTTATTCGTACATTCGGAGATTTGGAAAATATTTACTGGGGTCTTTTCGATGTTTTTTTTTATACTTTTTTTTTTTAATATTAGAAGAATAATAAAATTTAATAAAATCTGGCAATTTGGTTGAAGGTGAAAAATCGGCAGCTTTTGAAATCAGCAAATTCATATAATTTTTTTGCTTCTCCCTTAATCATCATTCCAAATAATACCTAGAATGCTTGAAATTGACGAGAAAAGTTGAACCTAGGCCGAAAGCTCAAAGCTAAATTAGCTTTAAAACCCTTAAAATCCACCCTTAAAATCCGCCCTTAAAATCAGTGTGAGCGAATGACAATACATCCTGCTGGTAAATATATAACGGTTAGTCCGGTGTTGCTCTCGACTCTATAACGAAGAGTGTTGAACCACCTTAATCCTTCGGGTTCGCCTCTCTAATATTCCAAGTGTTTCTGGGAGGGTTATATAACCATCGAACAGCTAACCCCAATGAATAGCTTCGAACAGCTCGTAGGTGAGCTTCGAGAGTCCTCCACCAGCAGAAATGCACCCGACCAATTACCCCTCCCTGTTTCACTCGTACCAGCAGACTTTCCGGCAGCTACCCGAACAATAACCTTTCTTCGAGATTACTCTGCGAGATGAGAAGTCAATCTGTTCCTGAATCAATATAGTATGGTGGAGCGCATTCGCATTGTACATCGTCCAGCATCTATTCTGTGCCTGGTGCATATATATATATATATATATATATATATATATATATATATATATATATATATATATATATATATATATATATATATATATATATTGGACAATAGGTGGGCGTCACAGAAATCTCAAAGCTTACAAATAACCCCGCTAGTCCCAACACCAGCCCTCTTAATTCCCAGCGCTGACTCTACGACCTTTGACCCTGGTCAGTTTTCACATCAGCCTCTGATGCTCGCTCTCTTACAATTATTACATTTTTATTAATCGAATATCGTTTTTTTTATTTTCAAGCACCAAAAGACTTTGACGATTGACATATTGTGAAGAAAATTGATAATGGAAATCATAAGGTCAATCGCAATATTTTTCTAATTAATTCACATTTAATTTCTCCGCGTGGATTTTTTTTATTTTTATTTTTTCACGAAAGTTAAATGTTCTCGGCAATTTTGGATAAATAATAATCGATGAGGCTTGTGCGAGATAATAAATTTTAATCGTATCGTTTGAGATTAACTCGCATGAAGCGTCCTTCGCAGGTCAACGCGAGGTAAACGCAACAACGTTGGCACAGAGTGGAAGTTCAAAGAATGTTAAAGAAAGATCGAAAAGAGGAATGCCTCTCGACGTTAGACGGGTAAACAATCTTGAACGTACAACAGCACTGAATCGAAATTGACTTGACCCCCTGGAGAAAACAACTATGTCCTTGAGTCGAGGAGACCTGCTAAAAGGCTTTCGAGTGAAGACGTCCGTCAACTCTCTCAGCACAATTCGATCAAAATTGTGGTATGCTCTATATATATATATAGGGCCGATATAACCATTATCTAGATATGTATAACATCTAGATAATTGTCATGTTGGATTCAAAACTATTATATTGAATCTTTGTGAAAATCATCCCTTGTTTTTCACAAAGATTCGAAAACTATTATATTGAATATTTGTGAAAATCATCCCTTGTTTTTCACAAAGATTCGAAAACTATTATATTGAATAATTGTGAAAATCATCCCTTGTTTTTCACAGATTCGAAAACTATTATATTGAATATTTGTGAAAATCATCCCTTGTTTTTCACAAAGATTCGAAAACTATTATATTGAATATTTGTGAAAATCATCCCTTGTTTTTCACAAAGATTTAAAACTATTATATTGAATCTTTGTGAAAATCATCCCTTGTTTTTCACAAAGATTTGAAAACTATTATATTGAATCTTTGTGAAAATCATCCCTTGTTTTTCACAAAGATTCGAAAACTATTATATTGAATCTTTGTGAAAATCATCCCTTGTTTTTCACAAAGATTCGAAAACTATTATATTGAATATTTGTGAAAATCATCCCTTGTTTTTCACAAAGATTTAAAACTATTATATTGAATCTTTGTGAAAATCATCCCTTGTTTTTCACAAAGATTCGAAAACTATTATATTGAATAATTGTGAAAATCATCCCTTGTTTTTCACAAAGATTTAAAACTATTATATTGAATCTTTGTGAAAATCATCCCTTGTTTTTCACAAAGATTTGAAAACTATTATATTGAATCTTTGTGAAAATCATCCCTTGTTTTTCACAAAGATTCGAAAACTATTATATTGAATCTTTGTGAAAATCATCCCTTGTTTTTCACAAAGATTCGAAAACTATTATATTGAATATTTGTGAAAATCATCCCTTGTTTTTCACAAAGATTTAAAACTATTATATTGAATCTTTGTGAAAATCATCCCTTGTTTTTCACAAAGATTCGAAAACTATTATATTGAATAATTGTGAAAATCATCCCTTGTTTTTCACAAAGATTCGAAAACTATTATATTGAATCTTTGTAAAAATCATCCCTTGTTTTTCACAAAGATTCGAAAACTATTATATTGAATATTTGTGAAAATCATCCCTTGTTTTTCACAAAGATTTAAAACTATTATATTGAATCTTTGTGAAAATCATCCCTTGTTTTTCACAAAGATTCGAAAACTATTATATTGAATAATTGTGAAAATCATCCCTTGTTTTTCACAAAGATTTAAAACTATTATATTGAATCTTTGTGAAAATCATCCCTTGTTTTTCACAAAGATTTGAAAACTATTATATTGAATCTTTGTGAAAATCATCCCTTGTTTTTCACAAAGATTCGAAAACTATTATATTGAATCTTTGTGAAAATCATCCCTTGTTTTTCACAAAGATTCGAAAACTATTATATTGAATATTTGTGAAAATCATCCCTTGTTTTTCACAAAGATTTAAAACTATTATATTGAATCTTTGTGAAAATCATCCCTTGTTTTTCACAAAGATTCGAAAACTATTATATTGAATAATTGTGAAAATCATCCCTTGTTTTTCACAAAGATTCGAAAACTATTATATTGAATATTTGTGAAAATCATCCCTTGTTTTTCACAAAGATTCGAAAACTATTATATTGAATTTTTGTGAAAATCATCCCTTGTTTTTCACAAAGATTCGAAAACTATTATATTGAATAATTGTGAAAATCATCCCTTGTTTTTCACAGATTCGAAAACTATTATATTGAATAATTGTGAAAATCATCCCTTGTTTTTCACAAAGATTCGAAAACTATTATATTGAATAATTGTGAAAATCATCCCTTGTTTTTCACAAAGATTTAAAACTATTATATTGAATCTTTGTGAAAATCATCCCTTGTTTTTCACAAAGATTCGAAAACTATTATATTGAATATTTGTGAAAATCATCCCTTGTTTTTCACAAAGATTCGAAAACTATTATATTGAATATTTGTGAAAATCATCCCTTGTTTTTCACAAAGATTCGAAAACTATTATATTGAATTTTTGTGAAAATCATCCCTTGTTTTTCACAAAGATTCGAAAACTATTATATTGAATTTTTGTGAAAATCATCCCTTGTTTTTCACAAAGATTTAAAACTATTATATATTTGTGAAAAACAAGGGATGATTTTCATTACCTCGCGGTGGTTCCCCCAACGTATATATATATATATATAGTAATAATGAGACAATATACGGACGAGAATAACGATCTGTATATATAGAGGCGTTGTATGATACATAACAATTGAGCTTGTAAAAGATCATACTGATCTATCATTGTACAGAGCAATAATCGCTCTGTGCGCCCCACCGAATATAACTAGCAAAGTTGCCACGATTTCCATTCGGGGGGGTCGCGTATATTTATATATATATATATATATAGCATACGAGGCAAAGTTCTCGGGGATACCGGCGGGCGTCGTTTGTCATTCTCCTTGCTCTTAAGACCCTCCGTATTTTGAATACAAAAAAAAAGCACCGGGCATTGTCGCGCTTGACAAAAGCTATACAAAGGAGGACGTGTGAATCAGCAGCAATGGACATAATGCAAAAGCCCGGACGAGTTTTGCTTTGCGCGCGAGAGCGACGAGGGCGAAAAGGAAGACGAGGGCGAGGGTGCTACTCTCTTGCCCTGGGACGCTTTGGCAAAACGGAGCAAAACTACACACACACACACACAGAAATAAGCATCCATGTCATCAGCCGTCATTCTCGCGTCATGCAAAAACCACCCTGAGTCGTTATTCACCAAACAAGATCTATCATTTGTTATTATTAATTTTCTATTTGGTCAAATTCATCGAATAATTTTAATTTTTCTTGATTGATTCGCTCATTTCCCTGAATGATGACGAAATATTAAATTTCATCATTAATAAAATTAATCATAATGAGTATTTGCATTATTTATTATTATTAATTGTCCATAGAAATCGATGGAATTATTATAATAATTTTTTTATCAAGTCAAATGTCACTTTAATATTTATTTCTTATCAAAGCAAACAAGCCCTATGACGGGTAATTTTCTATTTGGTCAAATTCATCGAATATAATTATTAACTCACTTCATCCCCCAAATACCCCCAAAGACAAAAAGGCAATACAGAGATTTAATTTTTCTTGATTGATTCGCTCATTTCCCTGAATGATGACGAAATATTAAATTTCATCATTAATAAAATTAATCATAATGAGTTGCAGTATTTATTATTATTAATTGTGCATAGAAATCGAAGGAATTATTATAATAAAATTTTTATCAAGTCAAATGTCACTTTAATATTTATTTCTTATCAAAGCAAACAAGCCCTATGACGGGTAATTTTCTATTTGGTCAAATTCATCGAATATAATTATTAACTCACTTCATCCCCCAAATACCCCCAAAGACAAAAAGGCAATACAGAGATTTAATTTTTCTTGATTGATTCGCTCATTTCCCTGAATGATGACGAAATATGAAATTTCATCATTAATAAAATTAATCATAATGAGTTGCAGTATTTATTATTATTAATTGTGCATAGAAATCGAAGGAATTATTATAATAAAATTTTTATCAAGTCAAATGTCACTTTAATATTTATTTCTTATCAAAGCAAACAAGCCCTATGACGGGTAATTTTCTATTTGGTCAAATTCATCGAATATAATTATTAACTCACTTCATCCTCCAAATACTCCCAAAGACAAAAAGGCAATACAGAGATTTAATTTTTCTTGATTGATTCGCTCATTTCCCTGAATGATGACGAAATATTAAATTTCATCATTAATAAAATTAATCATAATGAGTTGCAGTATTTATTATTATTAATTGTGCATAGAAATCGAAGGAATTATTATAATAAAATTTTTATCAAGTCAAATGTCACTTTAATATTTATTTTCTTATCGAATTTCGATTAATTTTATCATATATCTATATTTGTCTTTGGAAAAATCAGATTTAGTTATTTTATCCACGTGGCGTTGTTTACTGTATTGACATGTGCACGAGAGAGACATATATATACCCGCCTTGACTTCAATCACGCGCAGCGTGAAACATTAAGTGGGCGAGGTCAGAGGTCAAAGTTGTATTTATCGAACTCGCGGCGCGTTTCGGTCAATATTGAAAATAATGCGGTGAGAAAACGTGTTAAGTTCTTTGTGCAAGTGTCACGTGATTATTAACTGGCTCTCCAACTCACCACCACCCTTGACGTCTATTTGTGGTTTTACTTGGAGGGCCCAAACGTAATCGTAGACCGTCGTCGTGTACACGAGACGGGGTGGTTATTCCCCGTCGTGGTACCTCTCGTTTCGCCACCCGGGGAGCTGATATATACATATATATATATATATATATATATATATATATATATATATATATATATATATATATATATACCCATATATATATATATATATATATATATATATGTGTGTGTGTACCAGAGCCCGACTAAGTACTATTAGTCTGCTATGCCTCTCGGGGGATTAAGGGTGCAGATTGTTTGAGCTCTTCCCATCAGTGAAAATCATCATTGCGAAACGACGCTTAAAATTTTACCAAACAAATTTACTCAGACTACATATATATATATATAATTAATTTCACTTGAAGATTTTTCGAGTAAACAAAATTAATAATTAATTTTCGATTGATTTTTCTATTTGCATTTGAATTAAAAGGGATCATCTTTGGATAATTTTAACCCTTTTGAAATTCAAGTATATTTTTTGCATTATAAAAAAATTTTTGAAAAAAAAATTAAATGAAAAAAACAATTTTAAGGTATTTTGCGCTTGGGGATTTCGAGCGAGTCCGTCAGGCAAGTCGAATATCGTTCGATTGTCGAGGAGGTGTACATGCTGCTTCTAAATTCTGTGGAAGGACTTTGTGGGCTGCGAATTGAATAAAATAACGATCCAACACCACGTGGTCGCATGGTCGTTTTATCTCGATGTCACAGATTTTCGGGCCGTTCGAGCTGGTTCGATTTCTCCAATGCACGTTGCTCGTCGAACAGCTCAAAAGATAACATTTTTTTTTTTCTTTTTTTTTCAACATTCGCTTTTTTATTCAATTCTTGGGCATGTAAAATTCTTATCGTATTTTTTTTACATAAATATATACCTGATCCTATTTTTTTTCCATAAATATATACCTGATAGTATTTTTTTAGATAAATATTTTCTCGTTTTTCAAGATTCTATTTTTCGTTCAATTCTTAGGCATGTAAAATTCTTATCGTATATATAGTAATATAAATATATACCTGATCATTTTTTTTTACATAAATATATACCTGACCTTATTTTTTTTTCATAAATATATACCTGATCGTATTTTTTTAGATAAATATTTTCTTGTTTTTCAAGATTCGATTTTCCGTTCAATTCTTAGGCATGTAAAAATTCTTATCGTGTAGTAATAAAAATATATACGTGTCCGTATTTTTTTTTTCATAAATATATACCTGATCGTATTTTTTTTTCATAAATATATACCTGATCGTATTTTTTTATATAAATATTTTCTCGTTATTCAAGATTCGATTTTTCGTTCAATTCTTAGGCATGTAAAAATTCTTATCGTGTAGTAATAAAAATATATATACGTGCTCGTATTTTTTTCCATAAATATTCTCACCAATACTCGGCGATAACGAAAAGAATGTTTTCAAACGAACATAATTTACGTCGATTAAGTGTTCTTGCGTCATTGACTACATAAATACAGGTGATAATTTCAATAGTGAAAAATTTTCTACGTACATGTAATAGAGAGGGAGAGATTGGGGCAAAATGGGCATAAATTTGACTTCAAAATTTATATTTATTTTATATTTTAGAATTTTTTTTTCATATCAATAAAAGAGAATATTATTAAAACAAAGAAGAGAAAACTAACGCATTCGATGATATTTGCAATTCAGTTAGTGTAATATATTGCTAGCGTATATATATATACTGTTCGGAATTATTTCGATTCAGTGACAGAGTGTAATCCATTTGATGTCATATATGATATATATATATATATATATATATATATATTTGACTGCGTGGTGAGCACACACATGGGCGAGGCCACTGAATCTCGTCTTACACAATGGTCTATGGCTATAACATGTAGATTTCCGATTAGATATAAACTTCGATCAAAGCCTGTGTATATAATATGCACCCAAGCAAGCAAGCAGCATCCGTATCCGCATCCTTCTCTGTTATATATATATATATATATATATATATATATATATATGTATAGATATATATATATATATATATATATATACACATATGTATATATATATATATATACATCTACACGTCTATGTGTTTTGTATTTGAGTAAATACATGTGTGTTTTGGAGACGTTGAGGCGTGGGTGGTGGATCGTTACTGCTCAAATCCGAAGTCAATCGTTGCAGCGAGCCATCCAAAGATTTCTCTCTCTCTCTCTCTCTCTCCATATCGCCTCCATATCTCGTCTTCGTCCTGGATGTATCGCTACAAGCACAATTTACTGGCACAGCTGGCAAGATACTGGAGTTCAATGAATGCATCAACACAAAATAAAAGCCACAGAATTGAGAACGAATCTGTAATACTTGTACAAAGATCTTTGTCATAATCTCGAACAATATATAGATAATAGATATAAATTTAGAAGATTGAATATATATATATATATATATATATATATATATTTTTTTTTAAGAGTGAGAAATAATCAAGTGGATTTTTCTTCTCTTCTACTTCCTCTGCAACTTCTTGTGGATTATTTATATTAAAATATGTCGAATATTGGTATATTCTCTGGGCTAAATTCAAGGTTACGTCTTTGAGAACGAATCTGCAATAATTGTACGAAGATCTTTGTCATAATCTCGAACAATATATAGATAATAGATATAAATTTAGAAGATTGAATATATATATATATTTTTTTTTTCAAAGAGATTTTTTTTTCTCCTCTTCTGCTTCCTCTGCAACTTCTTGTGGATTATTTATATTAAAATATGTCGAATATTGGTATATTCTCTGGGCTAAATTCAAGGTTACGTCTTTGAGAACGAATCTGTAATTCTTGTACGAAGATTTTTGTCATAATCTCGAACAATATATAGATAATAGATATAAATTTAGAAGATTGAATACATATATATATTTTTTTTTTCAAAGAGATTTTTTTTTCTCCTCTTCTGCTTCCTATGCAACTTCTTGTGGATTATTTATATTGAAATATGTCGAATATTCTCTGGGCTAAATTGAGCGTTACGCCTTGAATAGAATTAAATGGGAATTACGATTGAGGGAATTACAATGAGTTTGTTTTTCCCACAGTATATAGAAAAATGAACCGAATAACGCATCATTAGAGATGAGACATCCGGTGAGCAGCTGGCATCGAGCACTACATCCAATATTCTCTATGATACCCTCTTCAAATTTTTATTTGCCATCTTTGATACTATATATATATATATATATATATTGAGTACGGAAAATCTTTAGGGCTGACTGCCGCGTAGCAAATATCAGTAAAACTTTCCGGTTCATCCGAATTTCCAAATTTCACACAGACATCGAAGCTTTTACTTGACATTATTTACACCTTCTCTCAATTTAAAATAAAAGTCCATCGTTAGCCCTTTCCATCTCAAAACTGTCTAGTGTCCATTTCAATTTTTCAAATATATATTATATATTTATTTAAAAATTTATTATTATTATATAAAAATTAAAATGGATACTAGACAGTTTCAAGATGAAAATTAAAGGGCTAACGATGGACTTTTATTTACAGCTTCTCTCAATTTAAAATAAAAGTCCATCGTTAGCCCTTTCCATCTCAAAACTGTCTAGTGTCCATTTCAATTTTCAAAATATATAAGCAGCAACCATCGAAGCTGCTTGCCATTATTTACAGCTTCTCTGACTTAAAAATAAAAGTCCAACGTTAGCCCTTTAGATTTTTTAATTTTTTTTTTAAACAGCAGACATCGAAGCTTACTTGTCATTATTTACAGGTTTTCTCAATTTAAAATAAAAGAGTTCATCCCTTTAATGACGTTGATCCATTCATAATGGGCCACCGAGTGAAAAGCGCCCTTAACAATGGCCATGTAGTGTATTCCTCCACAATTTTTACTAGACGAGATTTAAAAATTTAAAAAAAGGGTTTATTCATTACCACCTTTCGGTCTGTAATGGCAAAGTCTCGCGCCGTACCACTTAAGCTCGAAAATATGTATAAGGAAGTTGCGTTAAAGGGCTGCGTATTAAAGGGCCAGAGGAGAAGAGCTGACGAAAAAAAAGGGAAAAAAAAAAACATTGAAATGAATGAATGCGCAGCCCTTAGCTAAAATGAAAGAGTTGAAGACTTTCTTACCTCCTCATATTTCTTTCGCCCGCCAATTCACCCTGATGAATTGAAAAAAAAAAAACGTATAAAATATTTAAGTGAACAAAAGAAAAAATGAAAAAAATTCTATTCATTAATACACGATTTTCCTTTTATATAAATTTCTGACAAATTAAATTAGTCCAATTATATATATATATATATATATATATATGAAACTCGTCTATTCACATTTCCCTACAACCCTCTTTCGGCCCTTAATGTCACAGACATAAAATAAAATAATTGAAAAAAAAAAATAACAAATTCGATTTTACGTCACATTATTGTTATTTTAAATAATTATTTAAATTATTAAAATCTCAAAATGATCGAATATTAATTAAAATAATGAGAATTAATCGCGACAGAATTTTGCTTTGATCGAGAAAAAATAAAAGAGTTGAAGACTTTCTTACCTCCTCATATTTCTTTCGCCCGCCAATTCACCCTGACGAATTGAAAAAAAAAATAAATAAAATGTTTAAGTGAACAAAAAAAAAATGAAAAAAATTCTATTCATTAATACACGATTTTCCTTTTATATAAATTTCTGACAAATTAAATTAGTCCAATTATATATATATATATATATATATATATGACGTAAAATAAAATAATTGAAAAAATAATAATAATAAATTCGATTTTACGTCACATTATTGTTTTTTTTAATAATTATTTAAATTATTAAAATCTCAAAATGAGCGAATATCTTCGATTAATTAAAATAATGAGAATTAATCGCGACAGAATTTTACTTTGATCGAGAAAAAATAAAAATTCGTCTCTCGGTGAAAAAGACTGAGGCGTTTTTTGTCTGTAATTCTCTCATCGCACAGATATGACTTTTCTAGTGAAAATCCGAGGACTCTGGCACTCGGGCACGTGGCAGCGAATGACTTCAAACTCCATTAGCGTGCGTATAAACCCGGACGAGAAATATATATATATATATATGTATATATATATACGAGTATATGCGTTAACGTGGCTGGCAATATATGCGCTTTCAGCCATGAAATACTGGATCGCTGTTCACCTCTTCGTTTTTGTTGCAATAGAGAGAGGAAGGGTGAGAGCCCCAAGTACTTGGTAATGGATAGAAAGGGAGTTGAAAGGGTGGATGAGGAGACCCAGAGTTGACTCGAATTGGGCGAGCTCACCCCGGCGTTTCGTTCTACCCTGGAGATCGTCTTGTTTTTTTTTTTTTTTTTTTTTTGCCAACGAGCACAATAAGAGCGAGATGCATATTTTTTCAACACTTTCCTCTATTTTTTCCAATCATCGAGGAAGAGCAACTTTTGTTATAGCTTGAAATAAGATTTATGGTTCGACAGTTTTTTTTTTTCAATTTTTTTTTTTTTGTGTTGATTCTCCGTCTCTGTCATTGTGGTCGAATATTCAAAATGTTCACTAAAATAATAATATAGAAAAATGAAGAGAAGAAAAAATACTTAAAAATCCCTCCAAATAGAGTAAAAATTTTTTTTTTCCCATTATACGTGGAAAAAATAATATAAATAAGAACAAAAACGATAATGATAATAAAGTACTATATATATAATGCGATAAAATGATTATAAAAGACGCCAGTTTATTTGTACATGACGCAAGTTTCAATAGACTTCAGTAGCAGTCTTTTTTTTGTTTTTTCGTGACGTAAGTTGTCGACAATTCGTCATATGCTATACGCGTAAAGTGGGAAGAGAGAGAGAGAGAGAGAGAGAGAGAGAGAGAGAGAGAGAGAGAGAGAGAGAGAGAGAGAGAGAGAGAGAGAGAGAGAAAGGGGGAGAGAGAGAGAGAGAGAGAGAGAGAGAGAGAGAGAGGGAGAGAGAGAGAGAGAGAGAGAGAGAGGGAGAGAGAGAGGAGAGAGAGAGAGAGAGAGAGAGAGAGAAGGAAGAGAGGGAGAGAGAGAGAGAGAGAGGAGAGAGAGAATAAAGGCTTAGAAAATAGATGTTTGCATATTGTATGTCGTTGGCTTGTCTGCCGGGTGTGTCGCATGTGGCAGGGCCAGTATTTGTTCAGGCCCGAATAGCAAATACAATTCTGAAACGTGGATATGTGCACGCGGGCTAAACCACCCGCTCGAACGTTACCACCGTCTATCTTACACCTTTCCAATGCTCTGTGTGTGTGTGTGTGTGTGTGTCTGTTTCGAGACAAATGTGTGCGAACGTTGTACTCAGCGTATACGGAATATTAAGATGAAATTTATCACATTGAGAAGAACAGCCAAAGTTCGCGTAGCTCTAGGAACATGCACGTGCCATCGTACATCCTCATACAAGCGCATATATATATATATATATATATATTATATATATATATATATATACATATATATTTGTATATAACATACAAGCATATATATATACATACATATTTGTATATAATATACAAGCATATATATATACATATATATTTATATATAATATCCAAGCATATATATATATACATATATATTTGTATATAATATACAAGCATATATATATATATATATATATATATTTATATATATATACAAGCATATATATATATACATATATATTTATAGATAATATACAAGCATATATATTATTATATATATATATTTATATATAATATACAAGCATATATATATACATATATATTTGTATATAATATACAAGCATATATATATACATATATATTTGTATATAATATACAAGCATATATATATACATATATATTTGTATATAATATACAAGCATATATATATACATATATATTTGTATATAATATCCAAGCATATATATATATACATATATATTTGTATATAATATACAAGCATATATATATACATATATATTTATTTATATATAATATACAAGCATATATATATACATATATATTTGTATATAATATACAAGCATATATATATACATATATATTTATATATAATATCCAAGCATATATATATATACATACATATTTGTTATATAATATACAAGCATATATATATATATATA
>CAVLGY010000053.1:15000-26046 GCA_963669185.1 Dyspetes luteomarginatus | reverse complement strand
GGGAGGAGGGGTATTTTATAGCCACCGTTTCTGCTGGAGTTCCTAAGGGGGAGGTTTTGCCCGACAGTTACGTGGGACACCGAAGGGGTTGGGACGAATATTCGATGCCGGGGTGAGAGAACGGTACAGCGCGCGTCGCTCGTTGAGTACCGATCGTTCCGCCTGCCGGATTCGGCACGAGAGAGCTCTGCTCCATTTCTGTCCAAACGATTCTCCCCCAAGTATCGACGATCCCTCTCTCACACTTTACACATGGAGACACACACACATTGCCACCCTCAAAATCCACGTCACAGGCGTTCAGACAAAACTCGCTCTCTCTCTCGCTCTCTCTCTGCCTCTCTTTCTCTTCCTCTTCCTCTCTCTCTCAATTTCTCTTCCTCTCTTTTTTTTTGCGACTGGACTCGATATTATAGTGACCAACACTCATCTTTTTCCTCAATTTTCCATAAGAAAAACATCCCTCTGGAAAAGAGAGTCCACCCTTGCCTGTGAACCGAACTTCCATCCCGAAAGCTCATCCCTTGCGGGCTATTTCCTTATTTTTATCAGAATTTTTTCTCTCCTTTTCTAGAAAAGTATTCTGGCCTATAGTTGTGTGAGAAGATTTTGCATAAGACGTTTCGCGAAACACGTCCATGAACTTTGTACGAAAAATATTGTCATAGTAATTTTTAAGGACTCAGAAGTCCATACGTGTGAAAAATTGTATAATTGGAAACTATTTCGTTTTGCGTAAGACGTGCATGAACTTTTCACAAAAAATATTGTCATCGTTATTTTAAAGGACTCAGAAGTCCATACGTGTGAAAAATTGTATAATTGGAAACTATTTCGTTTTGCGTAAGACGTGCATGAACTTTTCACAAAAAATATTGTCATCGTTATTTTAAAGGACTCAGAAGTCCATACGTGTGAAAAATTGTATAATTGGAAACTATTTCGTTTTGCGTAAGACGTGCATGAACTTTGTACGAAAAATATTGTCATAGTAATTTTTAAGGACTCAGAAGTCCATACGTGTGAAAAATTGTATAATTGGAAACTATTTCGTTTTGCTTAAGACGTGCATGAACTTTGTACAAAAAATATTGTCATAGTAATTTTTAAGGACTCAGAAGTCCATACGTGTAAAAAATTGTATAATTGGAAATTATTTCGTTTTGCTTAAGACGTGCATGAACTTTGTACAAAAAATATTGTCATAGTAATTTTTAAGGACTCAGAAGTCTACACGTGTGAAAAATTGTATAATTGGAAACTATTTCCTTTTGCTTAAGACGTGCATGAACTTTTTAAAAAAAATATTGTCATAGTAATTTTTAAGGACTCAGAAGTCCATACGTGTGAAAAATTGTATAATTGGAAATTATTTCCTTTTGCTTAAGACGTGCATGAACTTTTTACAAAAAATATTGTCATAGTAATTTTAAAGGACTCAGAAGTCCATACGTGTAAAAAATTGTATAATTGGAAATTATTTCGTTTTGCTTAAGACGTGCATGAACTTTTTAAAAAAAATATTGTCATAGTAATTTTTAAGGACTCAGAAGTCTACACGTGTGAAAAATTGTATAATTGGAAATTATTTCGTTTTGCTTAAGACGTGCATGAACTTTGTACAAAAAATATTATCATCGTAATTTTTAAGGACTCAGAAGTCCATACGTGTAAAAAATTGTATAATTGGAAATTATTTCGTTTTGCTTAAGACGTGCATGAACTTTTCACAAAAAATATTGTCATCGTTATTTTAAAGGACTCAGAAGTCCATACGTGTGAAAAATTGTATAATTGGAAACTATTTCGTTTTGCGTAAGACGTGCATGAACTTTGTACGAAAAATATTGTCATAGTAATTTTTAAGGACTCAGAAGTCCATACGTGTAAAAAATTGTATAATTGGAAATTATTTCGTTTTGCTTAAGACGTGCATGAACTTTTCACAAAAAATATTGTCATCGTTATTTTAAAGGACTCAGAAGTCCATACGTGTGAAAAATTGTATAATTGGAAACTATTTCGTTTTGCGTAAGACGTGCATGAACTTTGTACGAAAAATATTGTCATAGTAATTTTTAAGGACTCAGAAGTCCATACGTGTAAAAAATTGTATAATTGGAAATTATTTCGTTTTGCTTAAGACGTGCATGAACTTTTTAAAAAAAATATTGTCATAGTAATTTTTAAGGACTCAGAAGTCTACACGTGTGAAAAATTGTATAATTGGAAATTATTTCGTTTTGCTTAAGACGTGCATGAACTTTGTACAAAAAATATTATCATCGTAATTTTTAAGGACTCAGAAGTCCATACGTGTAAAAAATTGTATAATTGGAAATTATTTCGTTTTGCTTAAGACGTGCATGAACTTTTTAAAAAAAATATTGTCATAGTAATTTTTAAGGACTCAGAAGTCCATACGTGTGAAAAATTGTATAATTGGAAACTATTTCGTTTTGCTTAAGACGTGCATGAACTTTGTATAAAAAATATTGTCATAGTAATTTTTAAGGACTCAGAAGTCTACACGTGTGAAAAATTGTATAATTGGAAACTATTTCCTTTTGCTTAAGACGTGCATGAACTTTTTAAAAAAAATATTGTCATAGTAATTTTTAAGGACTCAGAAGTCCATACGTGTGAAAAATTGTATAATTGGAAATTATTTCGTTTTGCTTAAGACGTGCATGAACTTTGTACAAAAAATATTGTCATAGTAATTTTTAAGGACTCAGAAGTCCATACGTGTGAAAAATTGTATAATTGGAAATTATTTCGTTTTGCTTAAGACGTGCATGAACTTTGTACAAAAAATATTGTCATAGTAATTTTTAATGACTCAGAAGTCTATACGTGTGAAAAATTGTATAATTGGAAACTATTTCGTTTTGCTTAAGACGTGCATGAACTTTGTACAAAAAATATTGTCATAGTAATTTTTAAGGACTCAGAAGTCTACACGTGTGAAAAATTGTATAATTGGAAACTATTTCCTTTTGCTTAAGACGTGCATGAACTTTTTACAAAAAATATTGTCATAGTAATTTTAAAGGACTCAGAAGTCTATAGGTGTGAAAAATTGTATAATTGGAACAATTTCCAATTACACAATTTTTCATCCTGAGAACTTTTTTGACACGTTGCTTTAAGCAATTGCGTAAAATCGGAGGGCGGTGCAATGTGTGTATATAACGAACAAGATGGGAGGGAATGGAATAAAAACTCGAGAGATCGAGGTCTCTGGTGGTTGGAGAAACTCGGAGATCGCACGGAGTCGCAATTTCCTCCGGTGTGCTCTCTAGTCGAGATCAACCAAACGCCATCTTATTCATGCCGGAAAGCGAGTATTCCGGCGAGACGATGGTATATCAGGAGTTGGTTGATCTTGTGGTAACCCAGGACGAAGCGTAGGAGAATATCTAGTGAGTTGCTTGAGAATGGAAAGAAGAAGCAAATAACGGAAAATATTATTTTTTAGTGCCTGTGCGAGAATTTTAACTTTCAAGGATCTCCCCGACGCCTGTTCGCGATTAATACAAATCTATTAAAAATGGCCGTTAATTTTTCGTTCGAGTCTCTAAAATTTCATCCCATCGTCATCGTCAATCCTCCCCATACTAGCCTCGCGGACAAAAAAACCAAAATTACCAAATCAACTTTGAACAATTTCAATAAACGTCACGCGTGTGCCTTTGAAAATATTTTTTGAAAATTTCATTCCATTTATATTCGATTAAATATTTCGGATGGCAAACGCGTGTGTATAACGAAAATTCAATTTTCCAAAAACTCTCGTGAACCAGACCACCTGGTGATTTTCGCGGTGAGGCGGACAAATTTAGCCTCAGGCTCTCTGCTAATTGAGTCTGCCCTGCCCTCTCTCTCACTCTCTCGTCAGACATATATATTGGCCATAAAAACTTTTAACTCTGTTTTTCTCTCTTTCTCTCTCTCCCCCCTCCTCTCTCTCTCTCTCTCTCTCTCTCTCTCTCTCTCTCTCTCTCTCTTCTCTCTCTCTCTCTCTCTTTCTCCCCCCCCCTCTCTCTACATGATTATTTTCGCATACAGTTACCTCGTTTGGAACTGTGCGGGAATTTCACATATGACGTGGTTTATAATTCGATCATAAGGGGGATGAGTAAAAGTCCCGAATAATAAATATCAAGTATAGTTGCAATTTTTGATGCATTGTGGGTGCATCGATCATTTGTAAAAAGATCGAGATCCAATTTCGTGTTAGAATTAAAAATGATCGAGTATTCACACACACACGCATGCACAAAATTTAAACAATAATTTAATTCCTCTTCTGTGCGGACAAAAAAAATAATTATGAAAACAAAAAAGAAATGTCGAATTGTTAAGAAAATAAGAAAAAATTGCAGAAAAATATCGAATTATCTGTGTCTGTATCTGTGTCTGTGCTCTATCTGTGTCTGTGCTCTATCTGTGTCTGTGCTGTATCTGTGTCTGTGCTGTATCTGTGTCTGTGTGCTGTATCTGTGTCTGTGCTCTATCTGTGTCTGTGCTGTATCTGTGTCTGTGCTGTATCTGTGTCTGTGCTGTATCTGTGTCTGTGCTGTATCTGTGTCTGTGCTGTATCTGTGTCTGTGCTGTATCTGTGTCTGTGCTGTATCTGTGTCTGTGCTGTATCTGTGTCTGTGCTGTATCTGTGTCTGTGCTGTATCTGTGTCTGTGCTGTATCTGTGTCTGTGCTGTATCTGTGTCTGTGCTGTATCTGTGTCTGTGCTGTATCTGTGTCTGTGCTGTATCTGTGTCTGTGCTGTATCTGTGTCTGTGCTGTATCTGTGTCTGTGCTGTATCTGTGTCTGTGCTGTATCTGTGTCTGTGCTGTATCTGTGTCTGTGCTGTATCTGTGTCTGTGCTGTATCTGTGTCTGTGCTGTATCTGTGTCTGTGCTGTATCTGTGTCTGTGCTCTATCTGTGTCTGTGCTCTATCTGTGTCTGTGCTGTATCTGTGTCTGTGCTGTATCTGTGTCTGTGCTGTATCTGTGTCTGTGCTGTATCTGTGTCTGTGCTGTATCTGTGTCTGTGCTGTATCTGTGTCTGTGCTGTATCTGTGTCTGTGCTGTATCTGTGTCTGTGCTGTATCTGTGTCTGTGCTGTATCTGTGTCTGTGCTGTATCTGTGTCTGTGCTGTATCTGTGTCTGTGCTGTATCTGTGTCTGTGCTGTATCTGTGTCTGTGCTCTATCTGTGTCTGTGCTGTATCTGTGTCTGTGCTGTATCTGTGTCTGTGCTCTATCTGTGTCTGTGCTCTATCTGTGTCTGTGCTGTATCTGTGTCTGTGCTGTATCTGTGTCTGTGCTGTATCTGGGTCTGTGCTGTATCTGTGTCTGTGCTGTATCTGTGTCTGTGCTGTATCTGTGTCTGTGCTCTATCTGTGTCTGTGCTCTATCTGTGTCTGTGCTGTATCTGTGTCTGTGCTGTATCTGTGTCTGTGCTGTATCTGTGTCTGTGCTGTATCTGTGTCTGTGCTGTATCTGTGTATGTGCTGTATCTGTGTCTGTGCTGTATCTGTGTCTGTGCTGTATCTGTGTCTGTGCTGTATCTGTGTCTGTGCTGTATCTGTGTCTGTGCTGTATCTGTGTCTGTGCTGTATCTGTGTCTGTGCTGTATCTGTGTCTGTGCTGTATCTGTGTCTGTGCTGTATCTGTGTCTGTGCTCTATCTGTGTCTGTGCTCTATCTGTGTCTGTGCTGTATCTGTGTCTGTGCTGTATCTGTGTCTGTGCTGTATCTGTGTCTGTGCTGTATCTGTGTCTGTGCTGTATCTGTGTCTGTGCTCTATCTGTGTCTGTGCTCTATCTGTGTCTGTGCTGTATCTGTGTCTGTGCTATATCTGTGTCTGTGCTGTATCTGGGTCTGTGCTGTATCTGTGTCTGTGCTGTATCTGTGTCTGTGCTGTATCTGTGTCTGTGCTCTATCTGTGTCTGTGCTCTATCTGTGTCTGTGCTGTATCTGTGTCTGTGCTGTATCTGTGTCTGTGCTGTATCTGTGTCTGTGCTGTATCTGTGTCTGTACTGTATGTGTGTCTCCGTGTGTGCCTATGTCTGTGTCTGTGTCTGTGAAATGTGCTGTGTCCGTATTTGTGTATGTGAAATGTGCTGTATTTGTGTCAGTGTCTATTTCTGTGAAATGTGCGATGGTATAGAAGACAGAACTCACTCGCCCGAGAACGCGGGTGGCACACTCCTCGCTCTAACTATACGCCCTCACGACTGCGGGCAAGTTTCCTATGGCGATATCACTGTATAGTAAACTCGCTGTACGGCGTGGTTCTCTCATTCAACCACCCTCTCATCCTTCCGCTTTCTATCTACATCTATATATATATATATACATAGCATTGTGGCCGATGGCAGGCTCCGTCGAGCTCCGTTTCGACGCTAAGCTCGCTCGGTGAGTTTCCCCACTGGCGTACCCAAAGCTCTCTTCTACCTCTCACCCTCTCACTGGCTCTCCACACTTGGCGGTCTCTTCCCATTCCACCGAAGCTTTCACGTCGTCGTTCTCCACGTTCGCCATGTCCTCGCTCTATCTTCTCCTACCCTCTCTCTCTCTCTCTCTCTCTCTTGCTCTTTCCTACCCCTATCTCTCTCTCTCTCTCTCGCTCTTTCTCGCAGTTTCCAACGAGGACGTTCGTGCTCTTCGAGTTTCAGGCTTCTCTGGAGCTTCTCCGGTGACGACCCTCAGCCAAAGCGAGCGCGCACCAACCCCCAATGGTGAAGCTCGCTACGCTCCAACGGCGTGATAGCCCATGTACCCCTATCTACATTATATATATATATATATATGTATACGGACATATATAAATGTACTCGTACCGCCTCGTCTACTCGGAACTATGTGCTTGGGTTATGTATCTGTATCATACGAGTCGATCTATACACGTACTGCAGTACATGTAACTTGTACCCTGAGGAATATATATATATGTGAGTGTGTGTGTGTGTGTGAGTACGTAGTATATTATGTAGGTCTAGTAACACGAGGTTATATGTAACTCCAACTGTGAATATATATTTCCAGAAAGTGGACGTACAAATGTCGAAGCTGGAATAACGCTACGTTCTCTTTATAACTATTCCAAGTTTGAGCTTCGATTGCCATCGAATGCATTTACACACATACGACCAGGGAAACGCTGCTGGTCTCACTGGAGTAATTTCATGCAAGGCAGACTGTTCGATGTCGAGTTTATATACATTTGGCTCGATAAATTTAACCGGTGTAAAGGACAAATATCGAAAAATTTCATTGGTTTGCAGGTGAAATAATAGGCGACCGTGTAAATGTTAATAGTTTATATGTAAAAATTAAGTTTTGCCCTAAAGTACAAAGTGGATAATTGACACTTTGACCGATAATAAACTCATTTTGTTCGGTATAGTTCAAAGGGTAGTTTCATCACGATGAATAAATAAATGAAGCAGATTCATCATCATGGGCAAAGATTCTAATCACAAAGAGTCTCTATGATTGGCAAACTTGACTCTATTATTAATTATTATGCTATCGTGACACTTTCCAATGGTTGCGAATAGTTAGCAATTAATCGAAATATATAATAAATGTATTCATGATAATATTAATTCCTATCGCTAATTTTCTATCGGGCCTTACACGTCTTGAAATCTTATCGTTAATCGAAACTGTCAATTTGTACGATCGTTATTTATCAATTGATGGTTCCCTCATTTTTTTTACTGTGCAGAGCAGAGCAGAGCAGATCAGAGCAGATCAAAGGAGATCAGAGCAGAGCAGAGCAATTCAGAGAAGATCAGAACAGATCAGAGCAGATCAGAGCAGATCAGAGCAGATCAGAGCAGAACAGAGCAGAGCAGATCAGAGCAGACGAGAACAGATCAGAGCAGATCAGAGCAGATCAGAGCAGTTCAGAGCAGATCAAAGGAGATCAGAGCAGATCAGATCGGAGCAGATCAGAGTAGATCAGATCAGAGCAGAGCAGATCAGAGCAGATCAGATCAGAGCAGAGCAGTTCAGAGCAGATCAGAACAGATCAGAGGAGATCAGAGCAGAACAGAGCAGAGCAGATTAAAGCAGATCAGGGTAGATCAGGGCAGATCAGAGCAGATGAGAGCAGATGAGAGCAGATGAGAGCAGATCAGAGCAGATCAGAGCAGATCAAAGGACATCAGAGCAGATCAGATCAGAGTAGATCAGAGCAGATCAGAGCAGATTAAAGGAGATCAGAGCAGATCAGATCGGAGCAGATCAGAGCAGATCAGAGCAGATCAGAGCAGATCAGATCAGAGTAGATTAGATCAGATCAGAGCAGATCAGATCAGAGTAGATCAGACTAGAGCAGATCAGAGCAGATCAGAGCAGATCAGAGAAGAGCAGAGCAGATCAGATCAGAGTAGAGTAGATCAGACTAGAGCAGATCAGAGCAGATCAGATCAGAGTAGATCAGACTAGAGTAGATCAGAGCAGATCAGAGCAGATCAGAGAAGAGCAGAGCAGATCAGATCAGAGTAGATCAGAGCAGATCAGAGCAGATTAAAGGAGATCAGAGCAGATCAGATCGGAGCAGATCAGAGCAGATCAGAGCAGATCAGAGCAGATCAGATCAGAGTAGATCAGATCAGATCAGAGCAGATCAGATCAGAGTAGATCAGACTAGAGCAGATCAGAGCAGATCAGAGCAGATCAGAGAAGAGCAGAGCAGATCAGATCAGAGCAGATCAGATCAGAGTAGAGTAGATCAGACTAGAGCAGATCAGAGCAGATCAGATCAGAGTAGATCAGACTAGAGTAGATCAGAGCAGATCAGAGCAGATCAGAGCAGATCAGATCTACTCTTACCTGCTCTGCTCTGCTCTCTCTCTCTCTCTCTCTGCTCTCGCTCTCCCTCTCTCTGATTCTCTCTCTTCACCCAGCCTCCACTTTTACCTCTCGTAGAACCGCCGCGCACTTCGTGCTCCTCATCCTAGTTATATCCTCATTCCTCTCTTGCTGCGAATTCTCCGCTGCAATGAACGTGCTACTCGTATGCAGCGCTCTGTGGAGGGCTGAAAATGGGAGCATGCGGTTTCGTTCCACGTTCGGGTTTTGCGAGAGTATACTATATATATATATATATATATATATATATATATATATAGTGTATAGTTAGTATATATATATGTTGGCCTTTAGCTCTCTAGCTCTTGTTCTCCAGTCTATAGGACGTACGTTTGCTCACAACGAGCTCCCAACGTCACCATATATATACATATATACATATATATATATATATATCGAGATATATAGGTCGTATTCTTCCCACACCGCTAGTTCTACGTTCACTGGTTTTCTATCCCTATCTCGTTCTCGTTACAAATAACGCCAGGGCTTCGTCTACCCGCATACATTTATATAGAGAAATATAACATTATGAATATGATGATATTCCGCAATATAAATAATAAAAATTGCGTCAATTCTCTTTGATTTTTGTTGAAATTTCAGTACGTTCTGCATCATAATTCGTTACGATACATTTTTTTAGCCACTTTATTCATCTGCCAGATTTTTGTTTTTTTTTTTTTTCAAATTCCACATGTAGTCAAACTTTTGATCAACGAATTTTCATTATTTTTTTTTTTTTTCAAATTCCACATGTAGTCAAACTTTTGATTAACGAATTTTGTTTATTTTTTTTTCAAATTCCACATGTAGTCAAACTTTTGATCAACGAATTTTGTTTATTTATTTTTTTCAAATAGACACATCGCTTAATTTTACAACGTCTGGGCTTCGACCCGAACTACGCTAAAAAAATAATTGGAAATCGTTAAATTTGTGACAAAAATTCGTTCCATTATTATTATTATTATTATCATTATGGAAGTCCCATGTGTAAAATGTTAAAATTTTCATTCATTTTTTATTTCTTCAATTTCTCGCCGATCTTTCACAGCATACGGAGTGTCTTTTCCCGAGATCAAGGGTCAGCGATTTTTCTGGTCAAATCATATATGGAAATGATGGCAGTTCGTTCATTTCCAAACGTCAGTTCGAGCTTAACTTCGAGCTTAAACATAAAAAACGTAATTTCAATTCTACAAGCTTTCGTATCCTTTTTTTTCCAACTAAATAACAAAATTATCAATATTGACAAATGAGTCTGCTAGAAAAATTAAATCTCAAGATGGAATTTTGTCGTTCGGTTACTTTTTTTTTTTTTTAAATTTTTTTTTTGTTTTATCTCCACTGTGGTCGAGTGCCCGATAAGAAAATATATGACGAGGAGAACTCGACGAGCCCTCGACGAGGATTGCGACCGATTGTGCCTACGAAAAAAAAAAAAAAAAAAAAAAAAAAAAAACTTTTCCTTATCAAATCGCTAGATTTCCGTATACACTGCCAGGCTATCGTCCTACAGATGACGATATAGAGCTGTTTGCATGCAGGGAGAAAAGGGGGAGGAACTTTCGAGACGCACGTGCGACTCGTGCCTGCTGCTGATGTTGTTGCGGGTGGAGGGGTGTAGGGGGCCGGGGGGGGGGGGGGGTAGAATGGAAGAGGGGGCTGGGGGAGGGGCGGGGCGTAGAATGGAAGAGCGGGCTGGGGGGAGGAGCGGGGGGAAGGGTCGCATGCCACTGAGAAGGGAAGTGGACAGTGCGTGTGTGCGTAGAGACGAGTCACGCACGTGAATGGGGCGAGAAGGGGACCCGGCAGGGTTGACAGTTGCAGGTGTTGTCTCTTCGCAAACATCCCTAAGACTGCCCACGATGAGTTTTCCGTCTCTCTTCATCCCTATCATCGAGTCCAGCTGAATTTATTACGTGGGGAAGAAAAAAAAAAAAACTCGAACTCAAGAATTTTGACCTTTACAAAAGGGCAAATTTTCCTTGGGCAATTTTGCATTTTTGTAGTTTACATATAAAATATATTCTGCTAATTTTTTCATATTGATCATTATGTCAGAGTTTGAATTCTGTTGGTTCATTGATTGTATGTAAAAAAAAAAAATTGGATATATCTCAAAATTATTAAATTTATTTTAATTGAATTATT
>CAVLGY010000053.1:0-10000 GCA_963669185.1 Dyspetes luteomarginatus | reverse complement strand
CGATAAATAGCAACACCGAGGGGTTGGCTTTTGTGTGTATGGCAGAGCTGGAAAAATAACAGAGCGAGATGGAGACTCGCTAAATCCCCAGCCCCTTGATCTATATAATCGCATGGATGCAGCGGGAGTTGACAGCGTGCCAGCTGTCACTTGCCATTTACGCTGTATTAATGAATAGACGATGATGGTGGCACATAAGAGGGTGCAACATTCGTATGGTCGATTACCGAGATTAAACAATCCACTGGCCCCTCAAAAATCGATACAATAACGTTAAAATTTCTGTCAGTTTCAATAATGCACGCGGAGAAGCTAAAATGTCGCTTTCTTCGTTTTTAGATAATCTCCTGTACCGAATATATATATTTATTTATCGCTCAACAATGAGGATGAAAAAAACTATGGGTCAAGAATTAGTAAATAAAATTTAAAAAAATTATTAATTAGTCAATAAAATAATATAAAATGTGAATGAAATAACAATAAATAATTATCTCTAATAATTAAATAAAATTTTCACGTCTCTTTCATCTTGTCAATATTTATTTAATTAAAAAATTCCTTATATCTTATTGCTGCACGATTTCAAGTTTTCTTCGTAAGTGTATATATATATATATATATATATATATACGTATATATATATATACATATCCTTATATTTTATTACTGCACGATTTCAAGACTTCTTCGTAAGTATATATATACTTAAGAAGAAAATTTGAGAATAAGAATAAGGAATATATATATATATATATATATATATATACATTTCGAGAATAAGATAGCCAAGTAAATAAAATAGTTATCCGAAGATTTCGAGAGCACCGGGTACGTAGTGCACCACCATATATGTATATCGAGATGGAAAAACATAAAAGAGGGTGAGAAATTCGCGGGCGTGAGAGTCGTGTCTATATATAGTCAAGTTTCCGTTCTGTTGCCTTCGGGCTCTTTTCTCCACACACTCGCAATCCCCTCGTCTCGTTTCCACTTGCCACGTGAGCTTTTCTCTCCTCCCCCCACCCCTATAGCTCTTTCTCGCTAGTCGGTTCGCAATTCTGCCGGCTGATGTTGCTCGCTGTTGCTGCTGCGCTCAGCTCTCTCTCTCTCTTCCTCTCCCTCTCCCTCTCTATGTGTATATCTATATATTTCAGCCCCAACTTCCGCTTGGCCGTACTCGGGAGAGCGTTTTCCCACCCCTTCTCCGCGCCTTCGCACGTTCCAGCCTCCACCTCGTTTTCCGCCACATTCTCTTTACCCTTCTCTCTCTCTCTCTCTCTCTCCTCTCTCTCTCGGTCTCTCTCTCTCTCTCTCTCCTCTCTCGGTCTCTCTCTCTCTCTCTCTCTTCCTCGCTCGCTCTCTCTCTCTCTCTCTCTTTCTCTCCCTCTCTCTCTTTCTCTCCCTCTCTCTCTCTCTCTCTCTCTCTCTCTCTCTCTCTCTCTCTCTCTCTCTCTCTCTCTCTCTCTCTCTCTCTCTCTCTCTCTCTCTCTCTCTCCTCTTTCTCTCTCTCTCTCTCTCTCTCTCTCTCTCTCTCTCTCTCTCTCTCTCTCTCTCTCCTCTCTCTCTCTTTCTCTTACTTAACTTCCTGCTCGTATTTTCTAGTCGTGTGTTACCCTTACATGAATATGTCGTGTTCTCTAGAGCAGCCGGTGCGCCATCTCACTTGGTGCATTTGCCCACTTTTGAGCGAGGATAAAAATGCTGGAGAAGAAAATTTTTCAGCCACTCGCTAGTTAAATGACAATTTAACATTTTTATATTAATTTTTAATACATTTTGTTGTATTTTTTGAATATTAAAAATTATTATTTTTTGTTTATTTAAATTATTCTTGATTATTTATTTAATTGTAGACAATTTTTAAATGAAGTTCATAGTTCATTCGCTGAAAATTGTGGAGAAGAAAATTTTTAAGCCACTCGCTAGTTAAATGACAATTTAACATTTGTATGTTAATTTTGAATCATTTTGTTGTATTTTTTGAATATTAAAAATTATTATTTTTTGTTTATTTAAATAATTCTTGATTATTAATTTAATTGTAGACAATTTTTAAATGAAGTTCATAGTTCATCCGCTGAAATATATATATATATATATATAACGAGTACAGACATCGGGTCAGTATTTGATTGTTGTATATAAATTTTGGCAAACCCGTAGGCGAAATGTTAGCCAAGTCTATCGCCACGTCGCGGTAGAATTCTCGAGAAACGAGACGCAAGAGACTTCAAAGACACGGGAGAGATGCCAGGGACAAAAGCTCCAAACTGCTGCTACTGCTGCTGGTGCTGCTGCTGCTGCTGCTGCACAGCAGCTACCAACAGAGGTATATAGAAGGAGCAATGCCAGCAAGAGAGTAAGAGAGAGGGAGCGAGGCAGAAAGAGAGAGAGAGAGAGCGAGAGAGAGAGAGAGAGAGAGAGAGAAACGGAAGTTGCAGAAGCACAGCGAAAACGGAATTCGTCGTAAGAGGAGACGAAACCGGAAACGGATGTCGCGCCTGACTCATGTCGCACACAGAGACAGAGAGAGAGAGAGAGAGGGAGAGAGAGAGAGAGAGAGAGAGAGAGAGAGAGAGAGAGAGAGAGAGAGAGAGAGAGAGAGAGAAATTCTCGGACAGAAGTTTCGAGGCTCCGAAAGAAGAGAGAAAGACACTGAATACTCATGGAGAGAAACAGAATTCCAAAGAGAAAGCGAAATATCGTTGGACTGGAGAGGAATTTCTCATTTTCATGTTCCCTAGTATGTGTGCGCGCCTCGTTGTATAACGTATATATATATATATATCAACCAAGTCAAAAAGCATTGCGAGTAAGCGTGGGAAAAAAAAAATCATGTCTATACAGTATAGATATAGAGAGGTGAGACTATGTATGTACTTAAATTCAATAATGATATGCAAAAATATTTTTTGAAGAATTTTTTCATTCGTACATTAGAGATACATTCCATCAAATGAAGCTCGTAGCAGGTGTAGAAGCGAATATGGCTTGTGAGGTCCAGAGTCTACGATTTACTACTTTTATTTATTTATTCATTCATTCATTCATTCATTTGTTCATTTATTCATTTATTCATTTATTCATTTATTCATTTATTCATTTATTCATTTATTCATTTATTCATTTATTCATTTATTCATTTATTCATTTATTCATTTATTCATTTATTCATTTATTCATTTATTCATTTATTCATTTATTCATTTATTCATTTATTCATTTATTCATTTATTCATTTATTCATTTATTCATTTATTCATTTATTCATTTATTCATTTATTCATTTATTCATTTATTCATTTATTCATTTATTCATTTATTCATTTATTCATTTATTCATTTATTCATTTATTCATTTATTCATTTATTCATTTATTCATTTATTCATTTATTCATTTATTCATTTATTCATTTATTCATTTATTCATTTATTCATTTATTCATTTATTCATTTATTCATTTATTCATTTATTCATTTATTCATTTATTCATTTATTCATTTATTCATTTATTCATTTATTCATTTATTCATTTATTCATTTATTCATTTATTCATTTATTCATTTATTCATTTATTCATTTATTCATTTATTCATTTATTCATTTATTCATTTATTCATTTATTCATTTATTCATTTATTCATTTATTCATTTATTCATTTATTCATTTATTCATTTATTCATTTATTCATTTATTCATTTATTCATTTATTCATTTATTCATTTATTCATTTATTCATTTATTCATTTATTCATTTATTCATTTATTCATTTATTCATTTATTCATTTATTCATTTATTCATTTATTCATTTATTCATTTATTCATTTATTCATTTATTCATTTATTCATTTATTTATTTATTCATTTATTCATTCATTCATTTATTCATTTATTCATTTATTCATTTATTTATTTCCTTCGATTTTCTATTTAATTTGTTTTTCTCGACTACAAGGAACTATCGTGTTGATTTTATTGGTACGCTTTTGTTCATTTTCGTGATCATGTGTCACTATCCAAAGACACCATAAACAATTTTTATATTTTTTAGACTGTGATAAAATTCATGAGAAATATAATTTTTGGTCCCTAATCAACTAGATTTTAAGATTAGATTTTTTTTTCATTTTTATCTCGAATGAAATATATTTTTATCCAAATTTAATTTTGTTCAAATTTTTAACGTCAAAAGAATACTCTCGTGTTGAGCCCTGTGACATATATTGCTCCCCTGGAACATCGTACGCCATTTTGGCACGTCACACCCCCCTTCATCCCTGTGCACCGACCGTGCTCATCTTTTGTATGACCTATAGGTCATTCTGTGCAACAGCCACGGAAAATCCTTATTATACACGTTTTGGTACAATCTCTATGACGTTGCCAACTGGACCGGAGAAATCCGCGCCCCCGCCTAATCTCTTAGCAAACACACTTCACTCTCCAGGGCGTAACAAGCATCGACCCCGCTACCCACCCAGCCGGCCTCAATCGACAGCACACGCTTTGCTCGGATTGTATGAACGTCGAGTTTCCATCGGGTGGAGAATATATATACGCATATATATGCGAGTGAGGGAGAGGGAGAGGGGAGAGAGAGAGAGGGAGAGAGAGAGAGAGAGAGAGAGAGAGAGAGAGAGAGAGAGAGAGAGAGAGAGAGAGAGAGAGAGAGAGAGAGAGAGAGAGAGAGAGAGAAAGGGAGAGAGAGAGAGAGAGAGAGAGAGAGAGAGAGAGAGAGACAGAGTCAAGGGTGCTTTACGACCACTGTGTAAGGATGACCTCCAGCGAACGAGGGGAGTTGGAAGGTTCGAGTGTACCGAAGCGGAGAGTTAACGAGAGAGATGCAATATACATGCATATATATATATATATATATATATATAGGGATGAATCCTATACCAAGCTAGATGCTCTTCGCTCCCCTGACAGCCGCAGATGGCACTTGCCGCCTTGTTTGTCATAAAATTCATCCCTCTCATCGTCCCTTCCGTCCAGATCCACCTCATCCCTTCGACCATTCACGATTTACGCTGATGAGAACGAAATAAAAAAATCGTTCATGGTCATTTTCGATTTTTTCTCATATTTTTTTCTTAACAAAAGTAACATGAAAATTGGTCCCCACCCCTTTCTGGTGTCGTTGATTTATTTATTCTTGCTCGTGAATTATTCTCGCATATTTTATCAGTTTTATCAATTCTTTATCACGCTCAATTCTCGATAAATTCACTCCATGTGGTCACCAGCGTGTGAATTTGCGACTGTGAGCTGTTTTTTCCACCCCCACCCCGACCCCAAGCCTTTTCATACGCGAGGAAAATTGTAAAATCAGTTGCATATCGTTTTTTCCGTAGGAGTGACAACAGAAGAGCCACCATTTTGTATTGGCGTATTATTTTCTGTGTTCCGACCAACAATCGTAATTTAGGGGTAGTTTTTTTTCTACGTATTTGCCTCTCAATGCGTTTTGTTATAAACATACAAAGAGTAATCCGCCAATTTCCATATAATTTTGATGCTGGACACCCTGTGTTCGTTCATCCCTTAAAATTCTTATCGATTTTGTCAACCCTTTACAATAACGTGTTCATAATTCGATCTCAGGGAAAATTGTCGAAAATAGTATTTTGTTTTTTCGAATTTGCGAAAACAAACCCTTATTTAGTCAGAAAAAAAATGTCGATTATTATCTCAATGACAAAAAGGCCATTAATAGCCACATGAAAATCTGAGACGTTGAGAAATATTTTTTGAGGTCTTAATGCACGTAACGTATAATTCCATGGAGTAATTCAAATTCCAGGATTCATTGATCAAGTAAAAAAAATAAGGGATGTTCTTCTATCACCCCTGAGTGCTTAGAGTTCGAGCAATTGCGACTATATTTATTATATTTATCCATCGTAGGTACATGTACATATTTTAACACACACACACACACAAACATATACATATAGATATATATATATATACCACGAGAACGAGAAAAAGAGGGGTGGAGTATGGCAAAGTCTAACAAGAGGGAAGTAGAGGCTGATGCAAGGGTGGATAGATCGCGAGTGAGGGTAGGAAAGAGAACAAGGCCAGATCGCGAGAGGAAAATCTACAAGGGTTGATTCGACCAATGACCAACGAGTAGATCCAAGTCTTTCCGAGTCATTCGATTTTTTGATTCGTGAATTCGCGCGAGGGCACTCGATACGACCAATGCGATCCATTCCAGCTACAGACGCAATCCTGGGGGGTGGCAGGAGGGGGGGGGGTGGGGGGGGGGGGGGGGGGGGGGGGGGGAGGGTTACATTAAATGGTAAAAACAGTGAAATGCAGGAAAGTAATTAAGGATCAAAAGGGAAGGGTAGTAAAGACGTGAAAGGGTACACGTTGGAATAGTACCAAAAAAAATGTACCCTGCTAATAAGGGATGTAATAAAATATGAGTATTCTCAAAAATCAACCGAGATGAATAGTTGAAACTTGTTACAGCATCTTTTCTCATGGTATATAGCAATATATGAGAATGGGGAGCGATATAAAATTTTAGCATCGGACGTACTCATCGTTGGTCAATGGTGGAATCAGCCATATATACATAACGAGTGAAAGAAAGAGAGAGAGAGAGAGGGAGAAGGAGAAGGAGACTGAAAGACTAAGAGAGCGTGGGTGGCCTGAGCGACCATGGGGAATAACCGTATTCCGTATATATATCGTATACAATATATATGTATGAAAAGCACCCACGTCGTTTCGAGGCCTCATGCTGGGGGTTGTGTGTGAGCTCTGTGCAGTGCTGCTGCTATAGTGCCGCATATTATATATATATATATCTATAGATATATAGCTATAATACCGTATTCCACTATATAGAAGGCGAGGTCGGAGCTCTCGTAGAAGCTCCGAGGGAGAGAAAGAGGATAACACGTGAGAGAGCACTATATATATATATATATATATATATATATATATATATATGTCCGATAGAAACGAGACGAGGGAGAGAATGAACGCGAGGGTGAGTTGGGTACGAGAACGTACACACGGACAGGAGTGGCGTGAGTTGAGCTCCAATGGAAAGAGAGAGAGAGAGAATGGAGAGCAGCGAGACGCGAACAACCCTCCCACTAGTGAGCGAGCATGGCAAAAGGTGGCGGTGACAGAGAGCGAGAGAGAGAGAAAGAGAGAGAGAGAGAAGCGGGTGAAGCGAGCAGAGAGCTCGGGGGTCGGATATACAGCGGTCGTAGCACAGTATAGAGGGCATAGTAGAGGGTAGTAGATAGAATGAGAGAGAAAATGGAAGAGAGCGAGATAGAAGGGTGGTCGAGGTAGGCGATAGCGGCGCTGCGGCGTAACGATGCTATAACGCGAGCCGCCGGGTGATTACCTACCACCTCCTACCCTTTCGCTCTTCTACCACGTACCCACCCCCTCTTTCATGCCGTTTCGCACGCGTCTCTTCTTCCAGCAGCAGCAGCAGCGGCAGAGCGGCCATGCCAAGCCGGAGAGCTTGGTGCGCGCCAAGCCACGTCATGCCACCCGAGACCACCGGCAGTGCTGCCTCAAGCCACCCCCTCGCGCTCCCAGCTCGTCTGTCTCGCGCGCAAAGCCGGCGCAGAGCCGTACAGAGAGTAGGTGTGTGTGCCAAGCCAGTGCCACGCCATTTTGCGTGGACGAAGCAGTAGGTCTGCCGCTGATACTGGGGTAGGCGGGTGCCATGAGGGATGAAGTGAGAGTATGGTAGCTGGCGCAGTGGTATAGAATCGTAGTAGTAAGAGGAGTCGTGGTAGTTTTGTAGAAATATGTGTGGGTGTTTCTACGTTGTGCCAAGCCAGTGCCACGCCATTTTGCGTGGACGAAGCAGTAGGTCTGCCGCTGATACTGGGGTAGGAGGGTGCCATGAGGGATGAAGTGAGAGTATGGTAGCTGGCGCACTGGTATAGAATCGTAGTAGTAAGAGGAGTCGTGGTAGTTTTGTAGAAATATGTGTGGGTGTTTCTACGTTGTGCCAAGCCAATGCCACGCCAGTTCGCGTGGACGAAGCAGTAGGTCTGCCGTTGATACTGGGGTAGGCGGGTGCCATGAGGGATGAAGTGAGAGTATGGTAGCTGGCGCAGTGGTATAGAATCGTAGTAGTAAGAGGAGTCGTGGTAGTTTTGTAGAAATATGTGTGGGTGTTTCTACGTTGTGCCAAGCCAATGCCACGCCATTTTGCGTGGACGAAGCAGTAGGTCTGCCGTTGATACTGGGGTAGGCGGGTGCCATGAGGGATGAAGTGAGAGTATGGTAGCTGGAGCAGTGGTATAGAATCGTAGTAGTAAGAGGAGTCGTGGTAGTGGTAGTTTTGTAGAAATATGTGTGGGTGTTTCTACGTTGTGCCAAGCCAATGCCACGCCATTTTGCGTGGACGAAGCAGTAGGTCTGCCGTTGATACTGGGGTAGGCGGGTGCCATGAGGGATGAAGTGAGAGTATGGTAGCTGGCGCAGTGGTATAGAATCGTAGTAGTAAGAGGAGTCGTGGTAGTTTTGTAGAAATATGTGTGGGTGTTTCTACGTTGTGCCAAGCCAATGCCACGCCATTTTGCGTGGACGAAGCAGTAGGTCTGCCGTTGATACTGGGGTAGGCGGGTGCCATGAGGGATGAAGTGAGAGTATGGTAGCTGGCGCAGTGGTATAGAATCGTAGTAGTAAGAGGAGTCGTGGTAGTTTTGTAGAAATATGTGTGGGTGTTTCTACGTTGTGCCAAGCCAATGCCACGCCATTTTGCGTGGACGAAGCAGTAGGTCTGCCGTTGATACTGGGGTAGGCGGGTGCCATGAGGGATGAAGTGAGAGTATGGTAGCTGGCGCAGTGGTATAGAATCGTAGTAGTAAGAGGAGTCGTGGTAGTTTTGTAGAAATATGTGTGGGTGTTTCTACGTTGTGCCAAGCCAATGCCACGCCATTTTGCGTGGACGAAGCAGTAGGTCTGCCGTTGATACTGGGGTAGGCGGGTGCCATGAGGGATGAAGTGAGAGTATGGTAGCTGGAGCAGTGGTATAGAATCGTAGTAGTAAGAGGAGTCGTGGTAGTGGTAGTTTTGTAGAAATATGTGTGGGTGTTTCTACGTTGTGCCAAGCCAATGCCACGCCATTTTGCGTGGACGAAGCAGTAGGTCTGCCGTTGATACTGGGGTAGGCGGGTGCCATGAGGGATGAAGTGAGAGTATGGTAGCTGGCGCAATGGTATAGAATCGTAGTAGTAAGAGGAGTCGTGGTAGAGGTAGTTTTGTAGAAATATGTGTGGGGGGTTTGTACGTTGTGCCAAGCCAATGCCACGCCAGTTCGCGTGGACGAAGCAGTAGGTCTGCCGTTGATACTGGGGTAGGCGGGTGCCATGAGGGATGAAGTGAGAGTATGGTAGCTGGCGCAGTGGTATACAATCGTAGTAGTAAGAGGAGTCGTAGTAGTGGTAGTTTTGTAGAAATATGTGTGGGTGTTTCTACGTTGTGCCAAGCCAATGCCACGCCATTTTGCGTGGACGAAGCAGTAGGTCTGCCGTTGATACTGGGGTAGGCGGGTGCCATGAGGGATGAAGTGAGAGTATGGTAGCTGGCGCAATGGTATAGAATCGTAGTAGTAAGAGGAGTCGTGGTAGAGGTAGTTTTGTAGAAATATGTGTGGGGGGTTTGTACGTGTGTGCCAAGCCGGTGCCACGCCATTTTACGTCGTAGCGGCAGCTTTGCCACTGATGCTGGTAGAGTAAGGAGGGTCGCGTCAGAGATGGAGTGCGAGCATGGTAGGTGGCACAGTGGTAGAGAGCAGAAGTAAGGGGAGGATTGGTGGTGGTAGTTGTAGAAATATAGTATACTGTCGTTGTGCTCTCCCTGGCATCTCTCTCTCTCTCGCTCTCTCTCTCTCTATGCTCGAAACGTGGCGTGCTTTAACTCATCCCTCGCTTGAATTTCTCTGTCTCTCTCCTCCCTCTCGTTCTTTCTGCCTGTTTCAGGAGTTCGTCCCTTT
>CAVLGY010000051.1:2500-12336 GCA_963669185.1 Dyspetes luteomarginatus | reverse complement strand
CCGCCACGGTAGTTTCCGCAGCACGCTCCGGCGAATTTGGGGTCGATTTTTTCCGGCCGACGGGTATTTCGAGAGAACCAGCAACGGAAGGGTTGAAGAATGAGGGACAAAGCGGTGCGAGACAGAGAGAGAGTGAGAGTGAGAGGGAATAAAAAAAATATGAAAATAACGAGAGGGCATAAAACGAAGTTGATGAAAAAAGAACGAAAAAGAGCGGGAAAGTGCAGCAAAGCTCTGCTGTTACTACTGGGACATGACAGTTGAAAAGTTTACACGTCATACAGTCACATATACATGCATATATATATATATATATGTATATATATATATATATAAAGTAGAATAAAAGCTTAAAATGTTGGAGAGTATTTAGGGGTGTCTGTGATAAAAAAAAAATGTCTCTCCAGCAAGCCTATCCGGAGCAAGAAATACCCGAGCAAAAAAAGCGACAAAAATTTATCGATCCAGTGTGTCTGGATCAAAGTTGTTTGAATCGAGTTTGATGGCGCCTTTTTGCAATAGTTTGCGACCCCTTCGATATGCGACGGAGGGTCCCCCGAGACCAGACTTTTTTTGTCGTACTTCGAAACGTCCGCATTGGAGGAATCTCACTCTCTCCGATAATGGGTTAATGTATATATATATATATATATATATGTATATGTGTGTGTGTGTCTGTACATACGAGGCAAAAGCGTTGTTTGTTTGGTTTTGGGCTCTCCTAGCTCGTTTGTCAAACGCTTCGGATGATGGGATGGATTAACTGTCTGACTGGCGAGAGGAGTAACTGATCAGTTCGACCAAACGTGCCTCTCTCATCCTCTCTCTCTCTCTCTCTCTCTCTCTGATGCTGATCACATCTTGGTAACGAGGCTATTATCGATATATAGGGGCTGTTCGATCGCGTAATATTGGTACATCAACGCAGCGAGAGCTTCTCGTCTCATCTATAACCTCATCCTTCTACATACATTGCACTATATATATATATATATATATATATATATATAATATATATATATATATATATATATATATAAAATGTACGATGTAGAAGCTAATACGCCATCATCACACATCCCTTTGTAATGTATATTCGATACTCTTGTTGCTGTTTCACGACTATATATCGTTGCGTGTTATATATGTCATTATAAAGCCTCTTGTTTGGTTATATGTTGACCCAATGTGTTAGGGTGTTTACTATATATATACCTCTATAATAAATACCCTAATATATATATATATATATATATATATATATGTATGTATGTATATAATAACGAGGCGAGGTCAGCCCAAGCCTAGAGGTCAACTGGCTCGTTCGATACCGCGTGTCATATCGCTGACTGCGATCATCGTTAAAATATTTCACGTGGCTGTTATATATTACGAACGGTTGTCATATATCTCAACTCGATAAATCAATCGATTTTCATAGTCCCATGGACACGATTTAATTTAGGGCTCTCTGTATATTTTTATGAAAAATATTTTAATGAATTTTTCGTGACGAATGAAAATAATCGTTGATGAAAATTCACGCGAGATTTTTTAACATTATCATATGAGAAATATTGTAATATGCAAACCGCATTGCAGCGAGAGAGCGAGAGAATGATATTCGACCCGGGCAAGAACTTTCCTTGACCACTCGCCTTTGTCCATTTCTAACCGTTTTCGATTTTCGTCGAACGAGAAACGAAAAGACTGTAACACACGAGATATATATATATATATATATATAGCACGTCACGTGCACGTTTCAACCGTGGACCTGATGGGGCTGATATATTACATTCGCAACTGCGTACAAACTGCCCATGGATAGACTAAGTGTAGCGAGAAAGAGGAGAAGAGAGAGAGAGAGAAAAAAAACTAATTTTCGAGAGTTACTAAACGAGGGAGAGGGGATATTTATAGCTCAAAGGGATGATGCGTTATAATCAAAACTAACAATTTATCAAAAACTTTCATGTGTGACAATTAAGCAAAGTGTAGCGTTTCAGTCATTGTTTATTATTATTATTATTATTATTATAACAACTACTCTAAGCTTTTTTGACAATTTTTCCAATTATCAATACGTCAAGAACAAAGGAGTGAAAGGATAGAAGAGTATTTCGACAGAGTGCTTTTTTTTAAAGCTCTTCCATCACTCTTCCGAGTCTCTAAAAAAAAAAAAAGAAATTCTCTCACGGTGATGTGCCTGCGTGTTAAGCCAATTTTTCGGTCAAAAATGTTCACGGCAGTATATATAAGCAGAGAGTCGAGAGAGTAAAACTCTCATCAGCACGAATGTGCAAAGCGTCAATCCGCTTGGCTAACATCAGACTGAAGCTTTTGGAATATTGTTGGTGACGGGAATATTTTTTTATTAACATTTTTTTGTTTCTTTTATACAAAGTCTGGCAGACAAGGCTGTCATGCTCGGGTGAGGAAAAAAATAAATTATCCCTTGAGCACACGTGTGACAAGACACGAGATGTGTTTTTTTTGTAGGCTCGACGATGAGATGCCGCGATGAGTTGCTCATTTTTTTTATTAATTCTTCATCTCTCGTTGGTCGAAAATTTTCATACTATTATGACTCTCGAATCAACAGAGATTGAAATAAATTTTTTTTACAATCAATCTATTATCAAAATTAATTAAAATAATAATTGAACGAAATGATAAAGAAAAAGAATGAAAAAATATATAAAAATTGCAAAGACAACTTGGGAAATAATTTTGATTTGATTCGCATTAATAGAAAAAACAAAAAAAAAACCTGCCCTCTTTCTTCATGCCTGATGCTTTTTCGTGTCGCGAAAAATAATGACTCGTGAATTTTAATCGATTCGGCACACATTAACTCGTTTTTGTTCTCAGTCATTCAAGCCTCTCGTTAATTATTACAAAAGTGAACTCGTTGAAAATTAATTTTCATCCAATGTACGAGACTCGAGAGCCTAAATAGATCTGCATTTATATACAAAGTGGCCGATATCGCTAAAGTGTCGTTGAAACATCATCGATAATTCGTGCCGCGAGAGCTTATCGGCAAATTCGAATTTCGATGATTTTCTCGCTATGGTTGCCAACACATGTGTATTACTCGGTTGGATTCGTAATACTCGCGAATTCAACGACGTACGTTTCTATCATATATAAAATATATATATATATATATAATATATATATGTACAATATATATATATATATATATGAGATTTCAACGTGTGTACACGAGGCATCGAAGAGGGCTTTTTGGTAAGCATCGACGACGGCTTTTAAATGCATCTCTACGTGACGAGAATGTAAACTGGCTGCTCTTATATATCCTCTCTCGCTCGCGAAAAGCTCACTGTGTTTGCATTTGTGTCTGTGTGGCATGGCAGAGCGAGAGAGGTGGCTAGTATTGGACGTGCACGCACTTCAAAATGAATTGGAGGCGCGAGACACGGGGATAATAAGCAATGTCGAATGTTATACACATTTACGTTGGACTGCACAGAAACATTAAATTGCAATTTCACACGCAGGCATGCGCGTACACTCCCTCTCTCTCTCTCTCTCTTTCTTTCTCTCTCTCTCTCTCTTTCTCTCTCTCTCTCTCTCTCTCTCTCTCTCTCTCTCTCTCTCTCTCTCTCTCTCTCTCTCTCTCTCTCTCTCTCTCTCTCTCTCTCTCTCTCTCTCTCACACACACACACACAAACACACACACGTGTGTATGTGTGTACGAGAGCAATAAATCCCATAGGTTGAACGTGAAAGCGTATCCTAATTCTCCTGCAGCACCAAAGATCGCTCATTATTTGTCAGTCGTCAGACCTCTCTATCATGGGAGCTTTTCATATACGAGAGCCCAGAAACATTTACGATCGAATTCTCTTCATCCCATGGAATTCATGAGCAGAATATCGAGAGAAGCGGATCCATCCCTTTTCACACAAATTGCACTTTTGCCTCTTATACTATGTACCATATACTCCAGTCTTCTATATGTATTACATAAACATGTGTGGGATGTACAAGTATAGATAACGAGGCAGACCCGAAGGCTTTACTGGCTAAAATCTATAAACGCAGTCAAATACTCGTAGTTCGCTGTTCGAACCAATTTGCAGATATATATATATATATATATATATATATATATATATATATATATATATTTCTATAGCAGGTTAATCGCAACTATCATATGTGAATTTGCAGCTGTGGCAAAGTACATGTGGGCGAGATTCTGTTCATATAAACGGTGCTGCAGGTCATCGAGTATGTAGATATATATATATGTATAAATTGGAAGAATCTATGCGATATAGATAACTGCGGCTATTTCGATTGAGAAGGCTGCGTGCGGCTGTGGCTGCTCCCGAGTCGCGGGAACGGACCGCGAGCGCTCCCTACCGCGAGCGGATTGTACTATAAGCGAAGAGGGCGCTCAAACGCTTCGTACAATAGACGCGCATAGTCACACGAGGGCGCGAGTGAGAAAACGAGGTGATGGTGCAATTTTGCGTACTATACCACTATAGGTCGCATTCGTGGTGCATTCCCCGCTGGCTACTGGCAGAGAATGTATACCTAAAATTAGAGAGAATCGCCGGGTCATGTATGTGTTATATATATATATGGGTATGTGTGTATGGATGTATATATATATATATATATATATATATATATATGGATGTATGGATGTATATCATAGTACGGACTCGAACACGAGAAACTATTATTCCTGTGGTGCATTGCTGTCCCAATGTGTAAAATAATGGAATATATATCGGTATATAAATGTGTAGATAATATGTAGCTCTATATATAACCGTTAGCTCGAAGGCTCTGCTCTGTAATAATATAACCACGAAAGGCTTAATACCACTTGAAGACCCCTTCGGAGATAATTGTAAAGACAAAAATGATCATACATAAATTAATTTATGAATAAAGGTTAGACTATGAAGACTCGATTTTTACCATTATTATTCAATGGTTGTTTCTGTTGTTTATAAAGTAAAACATTGTCAAATAAAATTAAATAATGCTGAGGAGATGCTTTTTGAGAAGTAAAATTGTTGCGTGACAATATATTTATTTGTGAAGAATTTGATATTCAAAGGGTCTCTGCGTTTTACATGGTTGAGATCGCCAACTGGGTCAAACTCTCAGGTCAAATTGAGGCTTCTCCCAAAATTTCATTTCAAGTGCGTGAAAGTCGACACATTTGCCTTTCTCTTGGGTCCTGGCACATGTAAATCGCAACTGGTGCATTTTGAGAATTACACAAAAAGTGTCTCTTAATTACTTTTGCTTATTATATAATTTTTTTTTCATTAACGAATCCGTTAGTTTTTTTGTTTTGTTTTTTTTTTTTTGACCCTACAAGATATTCCGATTTTCTTCTGATTCGTACACTCTCATACAATGGGAGTAAAAAAAAAAGGAGAGAATAAATTATGTCGCATAGGAAATGTGGCACAAATATTTTTTTTTTTCATCAACGCTCGAACGGCCAACAATTTTTATCCCGTACAGATGATGAGGAAAAGAAAAAAAAATTGAGAGATCAAGATTCGACGAAGGAGGGACCGATTGAGAGAGAAAGGGTCATATTGGTTTCCAGGAAGACATTCGGAGAAGCAAAAAAGAACTCCAAGACCACCGCTAAGATTTCTCTTCTCTCTCTCTCTCTCTCTGTCTTTATTTTCTTTGGCATTCCACTCGCGTCCTTTAATTTTACTTTTATTTTCGTTTCTCTTATTTGTTTTTCAAACATTTGCGGACTTGAACTCACTCGGACCAATACCGGTTTTTGAGCAAACCAGCATGAGAAAAAACCCGAAGAGGATACGATACAAAGAGAGAGAGCGAGAGAGGGAGAGAGAGAGAGAGAGAGAGAGAGAGAGAGAGAAAGAGGAAACCGAGACCACTGTAGTTTTTTGGTCGGTCGATGTTCTCATCTTGTTTTATTCGCTCCCGAATATAAAACATATATCTAAATATATTCATGCATATACACACACACGTATATATATATATATATATATTTATATTTACAAATATAAAATGCACCTCGATCTTACAGTCTCATTCAAAAAAATGTATGTATTTCTCGCGAAATAACTGCGGCATTATAATCGTTATTTTTTTTCTCTTCAAACCACCGGAAATGAACAAAAAATTCTGACAAAATTTCACTCATATATATATATATATATATATATGTAGTGTTCATATTATCTACACTTTGTATTATCGTGCCTGACGCAATTATCCGTGTGTTTTATGCTAAAAGTCACGGAATTTTATAATAATAACGAGAGACACGATCTACACCCACCGAGCCAGCAGTCCATTGAGCAAAGTTGCGCTATGTTACATGATTATACAAACACACCGTGATATTAATATACTTTTTATGCAGGATAAAGTGGGGGAATATGGACCACGAAAAAAAAAAAAATCACCCCACAAAACTGACAATTTATACTCCAAATGGCAATCGATATTTGTAAAATTTATTGAGAAGAGTACAAAAGCCAGGGGATGAAATATTTTTGGTCGTGCATTTTTATTAAAAAGTCATTGGTTCATTTTAGCACCCTAGTCCATATTTCCCGGCATTACCCTCGAATACATTCTAGAATTTCGTGCACTCTCTCGTTCGTGCTGGTTCTATAAATCTCGCAAGTCCGGCCGGCGGTTGAACGCTTCGGTTAGCCAGTAAATGCCGTCAGTTACATCTGGTCTACATGTGTATTGAACGAGCTCCCCTATATATATATATATGCATAATCTATATACTCTCTTATTTATCCACGAGTAACCGCAAATATATCTATATTTTCTTCGCTACGAAAAAAAATAAAAAAATTCGTTGGTAAAAAATTTCAAAGACTCGATAAATTACATTCTTATGGTGTGTCTGCATTTAACATCTGCAATATGTCAGACTATACCACGATGACACGTCACAGACCATATTTGCATTGGATGAGAAAAATAAGAGCGGAAAAAAAAAACCAGCCCGCAACGGACTTTACTCTTTGTCCTTGGGTTAGTCTCTCAACTCCATGATATTAAACATTATTACATCTACACCGAGTGCAGTATGCTATATACGATTTGTACCGTTGTGCACGCTGCTCCGTTTTGTGCACTCTCGACTAGACCGGTTTTCTCTCTCTTTCTCTCTCTCTCTCTCTCTCTCTCCCCACCGGCTGTGAATAATATAAGCATGTGAACGGATGAGAGTTACCTCGCGGTCTCGGAGAGTCAGACGCGCTCCACTCGCCGAGTAGAAAAAGTCTGAAAGGATCAGACAAACTGTAGACAAGGTTACATGGAAGAAATTTTTTTTTCTACATACTCTGGCGAGCGATTGAATAACCGACAGTCCGAACCATCAGCAACAATGAAATATTCTCATTAAAAATCCAAGTGTTCCACTCGCCAAGTAGAAAAACTCTGAAAGGATCAGACAAACTGTTGACAAGGTTACATGGAAGAGATTTTTTTTTCTACATACTCTGGCGAGCGATTTAATAATCAACAGACCAAACCATCAGCAACAATGAAATATTCTCATTAAAAATCCAAGTGTTCCACTCGCCAAGTAGAAAAAGTCTGAAAGGGTCAGACAAACTGTTGACAAGGTTACATGGAAGAGATTTTTTTTTCTACATACTCTGGCGAGCGATTTAATAATCAACAGACCAAACCATCAGCAACAATGAAATATTCTCATTAAAAATCCAAGTGTTCCACTCGCCAAGTAGAAAAAGTCTGAAAGGGTCAGACAAACTGTTGACAAGGTTACATGGAAGAGATTTTTTTTTCTACATACTCTGGCGAGCGATTTAATAATCAACAGACCAAACCATCAGCAACAATGAAATATTCTCATTAAAAATCCAAGTGTTCCACTCGCCAAGTAGAAAAAGTCTGAAAGGGTCAGACAAACTGTTGACAAGGTTACATGGAAGAGATTTTTTTTTCTACATACTCTGGCGAGCGATTTAATAATCAACAGACCAAACCATCAGCAACAATGAAATATTCTCATTAAAAATCCAAGTGTTCCACTCGCCAAGTAGAAAAAGTCTGAAAGGGTCAGACAAACTGTTGACAAGGTTACATGGAAGAGATTTTTTTTTCTACATACTCTGGCGAGCGATTTAATAATCAACAGACCAAACCATCAGCAACAATGAAATATTCTCATTAAAAATCCAAGTGTTCCACTCGCCAAGTAGAAAAAGTCTGAAAGGGTCAGACAAACTGTAGACAAGGTTACATGGAAGAAATTTTTTTTTCTACATACTCTGGCGAGCGATTTAATAATCAACAGTCCGAACCATCAGCAAAAATGAAAAATTCTCATTACAATTTATATTAATATACCGATATAATAAATAAGCTGAATTATAAAAAAATCTATTCGATAAATTATTCAAATGTAAAAAAGAAAAAAAAAAATGAAATGGTCTCTCTTGATGATACTTGATGGAGTTAATGGAGCTTAAGGGAGATGGTCTATTAGTGGAGTGCCACGAATGTTTTGAAATATGCATCGATAAATATTACGCAATTCACCCCGGCATGGACTAGTTGTGGGAAATATGAGAGTTGAAGCACACGAGAGGATTTCGTGATAACTGTCGAGTTGTCGCGTGTGCACGACTTTTATTCTGTTTATTTAATTTTTGTCTCATCCCTTTGCACTCTCACGCCATTCCTAGTCGTGCCATATACGTAGTTTTACACACACACAAGCGCTCGCGCACACACCGATGAAATAAAAATTCAATAACGAATGCGTGGTGTGATTTCAAATAACTCGGTTAATATTCAAAACCATCGATTTATGAAATTCATTTACGCGTTGCTCGATACGAAAAATGCTAGTGAACATACCTATTTTATTTATCAATTCAATTATTATTTATGTCATTGCAGCGACAGTCACTTTGCACATTGCCAATCGCGGTGCATTGACGCATGCGTTATTTTTTTTATTTTTATTTTTCTATCGATCAAATACACACGTGCATATATTTATAAGTATATTTTTGGTTTCATTGAGCACTAAATGAAAGAAGGAATAATAAATTTTATCGGGGTTTTTTTTTTTTAATCATTAATAATTGGGCATTGATTTTTCATTACGTGCTCCAATTTAAAAATATTTTTCTATCGAGGATACCAAAATTGAGAAAGATATAGCTGGAATGGAATGGGGAATTTGTGAACGGTGAGAAATTACGAGGAAATAAAATGTGAAAATTTTAATTTGCATGATTTTCATGTATTTGAGCCAAAAATAAATTAGTACCAAAATGGATGTTAATAATACAAGTAAAAATGGAGCGTGATGCACATAGACAAGTCCACTTATCTCCTTAATTGAAGAGCTATATATATAACTTTTATATATATTAAATATAGAAGTATTCATTGTACATAATCCCCATGTAATAATAATAATAATAATAATAATAATAATAATAATAATAATAATAATAATAATAATAATACCCTCTTACCTACATTCGGATACGGTGATGAAGTATAATTGCAGCTATTCGTCGTCAACGCTGTCCCAGAGAGGATCGAGACGAGCCTTTGGCGGCCGAAAAGGGGTTGACCGGAAACATAGTATATAGTATATATAGTATATTTACTCGTATATATATATACGAGAGAATTGCCAGGTTCAGCGACCGAGAATCGACAGTAGTGCCTCCTTGCACCAGAGAGCTCTCGATTTTCTCGCCACCTCGCCCTTCTCCCTCTTCTCACTTTTCTCTTACACCCACACACACAGCATTCAATACGTATATATA
>CAVLGY010000050.1:0-12212 GCA_963669185.1 Dyspetes luteomarginatus | reverse complement strand
GAGAGAGAGAGAGAGGGAGAGAGAGAGAGAGAGAATGATGTATATATGAGGCATTCCACGCCAGATCAGCCACCAAAAATGAATACAGCTTAATTTTTTTTTACATATTGGGATATCTAAGTACAATACTTTTACCGAGTATTAAGATCGATAATGCTTTATTCATTGGAGTACACGAATTTTATCATTTGTTCTTTAAACAGATATATCCAAACAATGCGGTGCATCGTATTTCAAAATTATGAAGAATAAAAGTTTTTTGTATTTTCATAACGTACGATGAAAAAATATGTATAAATTTATTACAGCAGAATTAGCCCGTTTCTGGAGAAAAAAAAAAATTATATTATATTTTTTTCTGACAAAAGGCCACAATATATCCGGGTTATTCAATTTTTTTTTAATATTCTGTAGGTAAAATATAAATATTGTGCAAAATTTTAGCATGGGACATCGAGCCGTTTTGAAATTATATTTTTTTTTTATCAGAGTGGTTCAAATGTTTTTTTCTGGCCGGTTTCAATTTTGCGGCGGCTAGCTGGTAAATTTTACCAGATCCTTCTTTCCGTGCATCAATACAAATTGATGCCACTGAATATAATGACATCCCGAGATATACTTCGCTAAAAATAAATATTCCCGAGAAAAAAGAAAGTTATAACTTTAAAATTGCCCCATTCTATAATTTTGCACAAAATTAATATTTTACCTACAGAATATTTTAAAAAATTGAATGACCCGGATATATTATCGATCTTGATACTCGATAAAAATATTTTACTTAGATATTCCAATATGTTAAAAAAAATTTAAGCTATAGTTATCTTTTGGGTGGCTGACTTGGCGTGGATTGCCTCGTATATATATATATATATTCCTCTTGATATATATATACATATATGAAGAGGAATGAGAGAGATCCTCTTTCTCTGTCACGTTTGGAACTTGAGAGGGGAAAACTCGCAGTGTGTACACCAGCCTGTCACGTGAGATCTCGGTCGCGTGTGGGTTGCTGCTAAGCTCTCTCGTATTTATATGTATACCTCCGGTGCATAATGCGGAGAGCTTACAGCGTGTTTCAGAATCGAGATGATTTATTCTAATTGTCTGTTTTCCGTGAAAAAAACGAGATTTTTTTTTTTTTTTTAATTTTCTGCATTAAATTTTTTTCGCAATAATTAAATATTCAGATAATTGAAAATTGAGTTTTTCATTAATTGAATTTCGCTAAACTTTTGTTCTGTTCGCAGATAGCCCGAAATTTTCAGTTTCGTTTTCATCGGGAATTATCTAAAGAAATACTTTTAACACTGATGAGTACTTTATGTGAAAACCCGAAAATTCTCGATGTTTTAACGCATAGATAAAATCATCACTCGGTATTCGTTCAAGTTGTGAATCACCCCGTATGCATACAGGAGCAGGAATCGCTCAACGATAGAGAGAGAGGCAGGGAGGGAGAGAGAGAGAGAGAGAGAGAGAGAGAGAGAGAGAGAGAGAGGCAGGGAGAGAGAGCGAGAGAGAGAGAGAGAGAGAGAGAGAAAGAAAGAGAGAGAGAGAGAGAGAGAGAAAGAGAGAGAGAGAGGAATGCGCACAGGCGTTTCGTATCAAATGTATGCGTATGTACACCGCTTTATAGCTGCATAGTCAAGACAACACCTGACGCGTTTGTGGGACTCATATATATATATATATATATACGGTCTGGCAAATAAACGTTCAATCTCCGCGTTTTCCTTTTTTCCTTTATTTTTCTTCATAATTACGAGCGAGCAACGTTGAATGAGAGAAAGCTAATAATTTCTTGCAACGTTCCAACATATCGATAAATCGAGCGGATATATATCAACTCTGTGCAGCGTGCATAGTGAGAGGTTTGCCAATGAATAGCTCGAAGCCTTTTTCGTTATGATCTATGCGCACGATGCAGTTATGCTACACATAGGAGGCTTTTCTTCACAATTTAATATGCGCAAGGTGCAGTTGTGATATAAAATGGCAACTACCGCGCACATTATATTCGACGATATAACAGGCATCGAGTAAAGTCCAGAACTGCGAAATCCTCACGACCACCCTTGGAGAATCCCCGAAGCCTTTTTCGTTGATTTATCACTCGCATATGTGTCTGTTCGAGAGTTGGAGCAATGAAAGAACCTTTTGAAAGTGTGTAAGAACTTTTGCCGCCGGGCTGAACGTAAAATGGTGACCCGATAACCATCGAGAAATTATTAATCAATCTTGTGGCCAAATTGCTCGATCCCCTTAAAATTATAGGGAAATTTGTCCACGTGAAGAGCCAAACAATTTTTATTTTTTATTTATCTCTCATTATCAGCATATTCTGGCTAACGTCTATGATCAAAATTCAAATAATAATTTGCTGATGCCAACATTTACGTTATGCAGACATCAGAGGGAATTATTCTCGCGGATTATCATCGCAGAATTTTTAATCAATCTCGCGGGGCAATCTGGTCGAACCCTTTAAGATTACTGAAAGATATTTTCACTTGGCGGCCAAAGTTTTATTTTTTGTCATTCATTGCAAGCACAACTATAGGGTGTACGCCCAAGATCAAAATTCCAATCAACAATTTCCTAATAAAAATTGCATGGCAGATCTAACGTCGAGGAACGGAATGCGAATTTATTGTGAGCTGGTCAGTACGCTAAACAGAATTTTAGTAAAATTGAATCTAATTTAGAAATAGCCAAATTCGAAATGTCTTTGATTATATAAAAGACTAATAATCAAAATTGTGAGTTATTCGATATGAAATTCCCCGTTTAATTTTGCATTTGTCTGTATATTCCAGGTCCATATATATATATATATATATATATATATATATATAAGCCTGGAATCATGTGGCCCGGAACGTTTATTTATTGTGAGCTGGCTAGTACACTAAACAGAATTTTAGTAAAATTGAATCTAATTTAGAAATAGCCAAATTCGAAATGTCTTTGATTATATAAAAGACTAATAATCAAAATTGTGAGTTATTCGATATGAAATTCCCCGTTTAATTTTGCATTTGTCTGTATATTCCAGGTCCATATATATATATATATATATATATATATATATATATAAGCCTGGAATCATGTGGCCCGGAACGTTTATTTATTGTGAGCTGGCTAGTACACTAAACAGAATTTTAGTAAAATTGAATCTAATTTAGAAATAGCCAAATTCGAAATGTCTTTGATTATATAAAAGACTAATAATCAAAATTGTTTGTTATTCGATATGGGATTCCCCGTTTAATTTTGCATTTGTCTGTATATTCCAGGTCCATATATATATATATACATATATATATATAAGCCTGGAATCATGTGGCCCGGAACGTTTATTTATTGTGAGCTGGCTAGTACACTAAACAGAATTTTAGTAAAATTGAATCTAATTTAAAAATAGCTAAATCCGAAATGTCTTTAATTATAAAAGAGATTAATAAATAAAATTGTTTGTTATTCGCTATGGGATTCCCCGTTTAATTTTGAATTTGTCTGTATATTCCAGGTCCATATATATATATACATATATATATATGGACCTATATATGGACATATATATATGGATTATATATATACATATATATAAGCCTGGAATCGTGTGACCCGGAACAGGCGGCGAGAGAACAGCGTGACGGTGGGCTTCGCACCTGTTGCAGTCGCAAAGGGAGAGCGTGAGGTGAGCCGTTTAGAGTTTGGGAGGCGCTGTTTGCGCGTGCTCGCTCATCGATTATTTTACCAACAAGCCCCAGAAATTGGAAGGTTAATTTATCCTCGGCTTTACACTCTCCCTTCATTCGTGACCAATTTCATTCTTCTATTGTCCAATATATCATCATTCGCAATTTTCCATTCTAATTATCGTCACGTTTGCATATGATGTATTATTTAAAAAAAAAAGTAAAACCTTTGATACAAAGTCGATATAATTACTTGAGTTAAACAAACGATTTTTCTTACTACTTTTGCGTATAAATATTATTCAACTAAAAAAAAAAAATTTTAGAAATCAGGAGGTTATTTTATCCTCGATTTTACACGTACTCTCTCTCTCTCTCTCTTTCTCTCGTTCTCTGTCACGTTCGCAACCAATTTTCCATGTATTTATTATTACTATTATTTTTCATCATTCGCAATTTTCCATTCTAATTATCGTCACGTTTGCATATGATGTACTATTTAAAAAAAAAGTAAAACCTTTGATGCAAAGTCGATATAATTACTTGAGTTAAACAAACGATTTTTCTTACTACTTTTGCGTATAAATATTATTCAACTAAAAAAATTAAATTTTAGAAATCGGGAGGTTATTTTATCCTCGATTTTACACGTACTCTCTCTCTCTCTCTCTCTTTCTCTCGTTCTCTGTCACGTTCCCAACCAATTTTCCATGTATTTATTATTACTACTATTTTTCATCATTCGCAATTTTCCATTCTAATTATTGTCACGTTTGCATATGATGTACTATTTAAAAAAAAAGTAAAACCTTTGATGCAAAGTCGATATAATTACTTGAGTTAAACAAACGATTTTTCTTACTACTTTTGCGTATAAATATTATTCAACTAAAAAAATTAAATTTTAGAAATCGGGAGGTTATTTTATCCTCGATTTTACACGTACTCTCTCTCTCTCTCTCTCTTTCTCTCGTTCTCTGTCACGTTCCCAACCAATTTTCCATGTATTTATTATTACTACTATTTTTCATCATTCGCAATTTTCCATTCTAATTATCGTCACGTTTGCATATGATGTATTATTTAAAAAAAAAGTAAAACCTTTGATGCAAAGTCGATATAATTACTTGAGTTAAACAAACGATTTTTTTTACTACTTTTGCATATAAATATTATTCAACTAAAAAAATTAAATTTTAGAAATCGGGAGGTTATTTTATCCTCGATTTTATTCTCTCTCTTTCTCTCGTTCTCTGTCACGTTCCCAACCAATTTTCCATGTATTTATTATTACTACTATTTTTCATTATTCGTAATTTTCCATCCTAATTATTGTCACGTGTGCTTATTATGATTTAAAAAAAAAAACCATGCATGCAGATCCATTACAATTTTATCGCTGCACAAACGATTATTTTTTTCCCACTTTTCCAAATAAAAATGTAAAAATTTTACGTATTTTTTGTTTTTTGCATTTTTTACATTATGCCGTATTCTCACGTGTTCACGGGTTCCAGATCGAGGATGACGCACGACGAATATGCACAGCAAAGAAGGGAGTATACATATATATGTTTGTGTATCGAAAACTCCCGGGAAAGAAAGAATCCAACAGGAAAGCCATCCGGGACGGGCACGATCGGACCATCCGATAATATAGAAGCAGCAAAAGCATGAGAGAGAAAGAGAGAGAGAGAGAGTGTGTGTGTGTGTGTGTGTGTGCGTGTGAGAGAGAGCTGCTGAGTGAGGGGAAGTTGCGGACATGGGCGCATATAAAACTCTGCTATCTTCGCAATCTGATGCTGCACGAACCAGTTTTCGTACAATATATATAACATACATAAAGGTATATATATATATATATAAGATGTTCCACAGAAAATAAGCGAGCCCAAAGCCTGACCCCCTCAAAATATTTGGAGTCTTGATGAAAAGTTCGTACTAGTTGGTAAAGTTCTCTGATTTTTCTCAGATTTTTATTTAAAGACGATTAAAAGTTAGCCTATGGAAAAAATTTAAAAACCGTCACTCAACAAGTTTTACTGAACTATAATTCGAAAACTATCCATTGTGCAAAAAAAAAATTGCAATTAAGAGAAAAATGAAAAAAAAAAACGATTTGACGAAAAGTATGACACTTTATTTTTGGCTGTAACTCTCAGAGAATATTCTCGAATCAGTGTAAAAAAACATGATCTCTCATACAGTCGCGACTGAATCTACATCCAACGAAAAGTCCAAAAGCGCGAAAGGGTTCGAGAGAAACGGCAATTCCTCTCACTTTAATATATATATATATATATATATATATATATATATATATATATATATATATATATATATATTAAAGTGAGAGGAATATATATATATATATATACTACATTCTCTCTTCGACTTTACGTCTCTCGATCTCCTCTCTGCATGGTTGTCGTCGCCTGAGATAGAGAGAGAGAAACAGTGAGGAGAGAACTGACCAAGAAAACACCTATAGCCGATCGATTGGCGAGATCGATCTTCTCTCGCGAGACCGCTCTACGCGCGGTAGAGAAAGCGAATTCTCTCACGGTCCTCTTCTTCCTCCTTCTCCTCCATATGCTCTGCCTTGTCAGCGAGCGCATCAGAGCCAAAATCGCGTGTCCAAAATAATAAATATCATTCTTCTCAAATCGATTGTCGATCGAGCGAATATCAATTATCGTATGGCTTCGATATATAGATATATATTGAAGCTATATCAATATATAGATATATAAATTGAAGCTATATCAATGTATAGATATATATTGAAGCTATATCAATATATAGATATATATTGAAGCCATATCAATATATAGATATATATATTGAAGCTATATCAATATATAGATATATATATATTGAAGCTGAAAATTTTGGGAAAGTATCCTGAGGCGATCAGTAAAATTCCATTATCCTAAATGACCCTCGTAAATTCTAATGAGACTAAAATTTTTATCAAGTCAATCGATGATCACGAGTGAAAATTTTGCTTAAATAAATAAAAGAATTTTCCATTACGAAAAAAAAAATAGTGAAAAATTCAACAATAAAAATGGTCATAAGATTAAGTTCTTATGATGAATTATAAGGAAAATATTATTTTGTATGGTTTTCTGTTTATTGCGGATAGCTTTTTTTTTTCTTTTTTTTTTTTTTTGGACAAACTTAAAAATTTTAAATAGCAAGCGGAACGGTGATTTGGGTCGAAACTATATATCGATTCTATATCGAGCATCGATGTCACCAATAAATGATCATTTTATTTTTAATCTCTCTGATAAGAGATAAATGGAGACCGAGTTGAAATTATCTCGTACTTTATTCTGTCTTTTTTCGCGAGCGATGATGAGGAGACAGTCATTTGATACTGGTGAGCCATGAATGTTGATAGGGTGACATGAGAGAGATAGAAGGAATTCGAGAATGATTATGGCGAGACACATCAACAGCGAAATGGACGCCTAGCCATCAGAGTGCCCGTCGATGACGTTTCTGATAACGCGAGGGCGGGCAAGAAAGAGAGAGAGAGAGAGAGAGAGAGAGAGAGAGAGAGAGAGAGAGAGAGAGAGAGAGAGCTCGGTATAGTTATCGAGTGATCTGGGGGGCGTCGGTAAGTGTTATCGGGGCCCCCGGGTTGCCGATAAGGTGCAGCAACGCGATAAATTAACCATCACAATCTCTCTCGGTGACCCATCAGGCCTTCCAACCTCTCTCGCTACAAAGCAGTACGACATATAGAACAGCAGAAAATTTACAGTGGACCAATTATATATGTATATTATTTTGCTAATAATAATAATAATAATAACAATAATTGTTATTATTATTATTCGCGTCTTTTTTGAGCATTTTTTTTTTCGAATTTTATCTTTTTGCAGCTGTTTTCTTTGTCATTTATTATTTTTAGTATTGATAATAATAATAATAATAACAATTATTGTTATTATTATTATTATTATCAATACTAAAAATAATAAATGACAAAGAAAACAGCTGCAAAAAGATAAAATTCGAAAAAAAAAATGTCAATGGATTTTATCGATAACTTTTGGAATGTGGAAGAAGGATTGAATATACCAAAAGATCGCTAAGAAAAAAAATTAACCGTTACATAAAAAAAAAAGAAATGCCTTTTCGGATGTAGTCCCACGACACTCAATTTTGCTTGTAGCCCGCGTTATTCTCGCGAGAGATAGTTTCACAGAATTTCTTCAACGACACACATACACACAGATACGTATCGAAGATTCCTCTTCTCTTGCCTCGGAGTATATAAAACGAGAGAGTCCTCGATATATTTTATACCGTCGGCGCTACAACGGCGTCTCTATACATATATATACATGAGTAAAAATTTCGCCGTTTATATATACCGCGGTAAAATCATCTTCGAAAGGATCTTGGAATTATCCTGGATTATAATAATAAGATAAGAGCGGTGATAAAACAAAAAGTGAAAAAAAAAAAAAAAAAAAAAAAAAGATTTGAAAAAAAAAAAAGATTTGAAAAAAGATGGAAGAAAAAAAAAACAAAATTTTACATACTTGAACAAATATAAGTATTAGTTTGGTATATGTATACGCGAGGTGCGTTTTGCGAAAGACGATCCTACCAACGAGATCGAATGCGATTACACTTTTCTCTCTCTCTCTCTCTCTCTCTCTCTCTCTCTCTCTCGCTCTCTCTCTCTCTCTCTACCTCTCTCTCGCTTTCTCTCTCTCCCTCTCCCTCTCTCTACCTCTCTCTCTCTCTTTCTCTCTCTCTCTCTCTCTCTCTCTCTCTCTCTCTCTCTCTCTCTCTCTCTCTCTCTCTCTCTCTCTCTCTCCCCCCCTCTCTCTCTCGTCTCTTTCTGTTCTGTGTGAGAGGAGCGCGGCCACTCAAAAAAGACGCGAATGTACTGTCGAGATTCCAAGCGAGAGAGAAATAGAAGGGGTGGGGGGGGGGGGGGGGGGGGAGAGAATCCGCCGATTTTCGTCGACGATAATCCGAATGATCCAGCGAGCAAGAAAAGATCGTCCACCATGGCCTCAGACAGAGGTCTCTCCTCGGCAAGAGAATCGACGAGGGAAAAAGAGTCCACCCAGTCTACCAGCGAGACATCTCGTCGTAAGATCGGATCTCATCGATCGCGCCCGACCGCGTTCACGAAATATATACACACGCACACACACACATATATATATATATATAGGAATGAGAATTCACAGTCGATGGGAGAACTCTTCGCGATCCGAGAATCCAAAATATCACGGTGTGCGTTTATACATTTAAATAATACACAATAAATATTATAGTATAAAAGTTCTAACTGTGTCGAGCAAAAAAAAAAATCGTGAAATTGTAAAAATATATCGATAAAAAAATGATTAAAGTTTACACGTATTAAATGATTTTTAACTTAAAAAAAACCGCGTGGCATTATTGCCTTTCGCATTCATCGTGTATAATTTGTAATTACCAAAATCATATTTTCCAGCAATCTTTTTCGATAGCGTTAAATTTTTAATAATTTCGAAAAAGTTATTCCAAATGCATGAAATTATAAAAATTATAGCAGATTTTCAACACTGTCTTATTTTCAATGTATTATTTTCATTGCTACTTCATCCCTCATATTTACCAACATTCTCACTCCTGCAACCTTTTTTTTTTTTCATTATCAAAATGGCGATATAGACGAGCGGAAAGTACTTAACATAATGTAGGCATTATCGTCATTGAATGTGCTATGGCAATATGATATAGCCACTGCAAATTGCAGAGGCGTTATCGCCTTCATCGAGAGCAAGAACGAGTGAACCAGACCCGTGTCTAAAAGAAAGAAAAAAAATACGACAAAAAAAAAAAATATATATATATATATATATATATATATATATGCAGAGTGGAAAACCACGTGAGGTGCGAGAGAGATCAGTATCGATCGATAGAACCGTTCACGATATGATCTTTTCCCACCGTTCGTGTGTGCAATCGAATATATAAGCACATATAGATATGTGAAAACTCGATCGGGCGATTCAATCGTTTGTCGCCAAGCCAACAATTCAGATACCTATAATTAATGCACTCGCGATCAGTATAATGATCCAATAGACTTCTCTTCTCTCTCTCTCTCTCTCTCTCTCTCTCTTTTCTCCTCCTCCTCTCTCTTGGACCTCGGGAGAGCTCGTTTCGAGATATACCAGAACGATGTCGATGTATATATCTCTTGGGTGCATTCGTGTATCTCTCATTCGCACGAGTGCTTAGAGCGAGCATTGCACATTCGTCTCCCCACATGAACGATTAATTGGCACCGATCGATTTTCCTCCTCCAGCTCTCGTGCTATATACATGTATATATATATATATACATATATATATATATATATATATATATATATATATATATATAAATAGAGAGAGATATAGAGTTCTCGTTCACGACTTTTTGCGATCCCTCGAGAGACGAGGAAAGGAGACGAGACTCTTAGCAGTTTACCGTAAGCGACAATCACGAGTTTCTTTACTCCATCATATAAAGGTACGAGAGAGAGAGAGATGAGAGAGAGAGAGAGAGAGAGAGAGAGAGAGAGAGAGAAAATATAAGCAAACGATTCGACATAGAACTCGCCTCTCCCACGTGAGACTACATAGCTCGACGCACGCGAACTAGAATTCCAGAGCACGTAGACACGATGTGTGTTAATTTTTTAAATACAAATATTTTGCAAAATTTTACGAATGGCATAAATAATGTAAATGTTAATAAAACATCGAATATTTGATGTTTTAGTAAAATTTACATTACTTATACCATTCGTGAAATTTTGCAAAACATTCGTATTTAAAAAATTAACACACATCGTGTCTACATGTCTACGTGGTAGAATAAACAAATAAATTTCAAAACGTGACATTATAAATATTGAACATTTTTTTGAAATCGTAAAATCCGACAATGATGAAAATTTTGAGAGGATCAAAAAATTATTAGAATGTGCAATAATTCTTTGTCTGTATTGATAGTTTCCATGAGATATCCAGCATCGATTTTACTAGTACTTTGCTATCTTTACTCAAACTCTTTTCATTCGCTTCCTCCATGAATTTCGTCGCTCCCACATATATATATATATATATATATATATATATATATATATATATATATACATATTTACGTACATGCGAGTACGTAGGAGAATGAAATGTACGAAACGAACTGCTTCGCGAAGCGAAGGTCCGGGAATGGACGACTACGAGGTTCCACACTGTGTGCGAAACGGAGAAAGAGGGATGGAAGCAGAGAAAGAGAGAAAGAGAGAGAGAGAGAGAGAGGTAGAATAGCGCGCGAAGCAAACGGGCGCGGCGATAAGAGAGCCGCGCGCGGTGGCGAGCCACGTTATCGCGATCACTGCGAGAGAGCGCGGCCACGTTGTGCCGATAACGATAACAAACTCTCTGCCGCGCTTCTATACAGACTTCTCTTCTCTCTCTCTCTCTCTCTCTCTCTCTCTCTCTCTCTCTCTCTCTCTCTCCCTCTCGTCTCTCTCTCTCTCTCTCTCTCCCCCTCTCGTTCATATTCCCTTGGGCAATGGTAAAGAAAGAGAGAAAGAGAGAGAGAGAAAGAGAGAAAGAGAGAAAGAGAGAGAGAGAGAAAGAGAGAGAGAGAGAGAGAGAGAGAAAGAAAGAGAGAGCGAGAGAAAAAGAGAAAAAGAGAGAGGGAGAAAACGGGAGAGAAAGAGAGAAAGAGAGCTTCGACGTCGTGTAGAGTGCACGACTGGCGCGGTAAAACGTCTGTACGCTTACCAGCAGAAGCAACGGCAGCAGCAGCAACAACAAGCAAAGGCAACCCAACAAACTATGTACAACCTAACCGAGAATGACGCGTGTACGAATCCTGTTCTTCTTTGCCCCTTTGCATCCTCATCTCCAAGTATTATATACACATAAAAAATATATATATATATAGCCAAAAATTTTACACGTGGGCGGCAAATCTTGTCGAGGCTTATTGCGAATCGAAATACAAGATCTCGGAAGATTTAAGAAAAACGTACACTTCTCGTATCACATCGTTAACAAAACTGCCTGCTTTAGATTTGATGAAAAATTTAATTAAAAAAAAAAAGGACCATCTTGAATTCATTATTTTACCCAAATATTTGCTATTTATACCGAGCTGATCATGAAACTTTTATCAAAAATTGTTTTTTTTCGATATTATTCAATAAGTTAGTTATAACAAATTGGTAATTACGAAAATATCGCAAAGTCAGTTAAATACATTTGGAGAATCCAGAAATACCGAAATCCAGAGCTACGTATATACCATAATGTACGAAATATATTCGGTTGTCGCCCCCTGGAAGATATACTCACGAGAAATATATATATATATATATGTACATATATATACGAGGGAGAGGAACTAGAAATTCTCGGAGGTCGTCCTTACCCCTTTATTTTTTTCTTTTTTTTCCTCTCCTTCGTTGTACCCGTGGTGAG
>CAVLGY010000049.1:12500-21297 GCA_963669185.1 Dyspetes luteomarginatus | reverse complement strand
TTTCAATGACTTTCGTGGCTTTTAGTTGGCCTTTATCTCAAAATTAAGGGAATGAAATTAATTTCTGAGACGATTATCATTTCATCTCTATGAACGCTCTAAAATCAGACACAATTTTTACAACGCCGATAAAATCTTCTGACAGAAATATAGAATTAAATAATTTTGAGGAATTTTGGTAAAATTTATATCTTATTATTATTATTTCTTTGAATACCATATCAGAGGGAGAGTCGAGGAGATATGGCTGATGTGTGGAAATAACTAGAGTCTAAGAGAGAGAAAGAAAGAGTGCAAAAGAGAAAGAGAAAGAGAGAGAGAGAGAGAGAGAAAGGACAAAAGTCGCAAGGAGGCGCCATTGTCTCGGTGATACAACCGAGGGCAAAGCTTGTCCCGCTAGAACGAATATATAGTACATAAGACGGTATTCTCTATTATCTTATGTACTATATATACATATCTATACATATAAATATCTATACATATATATATATATATATATATATATATATATATATATATATATATGTATGCATAAATATATATATATATATGCATATATTACAGGCTGTTGAGATGGATTATCCTCGCATAATCCATTTTCACGCTGCCGCGTACACTTGAGAGTACAAAGAGACATACACTTACACACATACATATATATGATATTTATGTGCGCGCGTGTGTGTGTTTATGTGTGTATAGGCATCGTCGTAAAACCCTTTCAAAATGGCGGTTACGGTACACAACAAGTCGCGTGTGCGTATGTACCATGCATGAGTTTTTCGGAGGGGCAGCAGGACTAGCCGCGAAACGTCACACCCTGCTGCCTGTAATATATACATATATAGGTGTATGTATATAGGTATATATATATATATATATATATATATATATATATATATAGGTGTATAGATATATATAGGTATATATATATATATGGGTGTATGTACAAGTATGTATGCATATACTCGACATACGATCTAACAAGGCCTTTTTCATCACGACCGACATCATTTTTCACTTGCGATACATTCCATGACATATATATATATGTATATATGTATATATACTGACACATGATATGTGCTATCACTAATAGAAAATTGCAAATCCGGACCACGCAGACAATCTTTTTCGTAATTCTAGACCCCGAATTATATTTCATTGGGGATAATTTTAGAAGCAAAGATGGCAGAATTTTTTGAAAATTTTCTAAAGCGTTTTGCCAAAAATTACGATAATTGAGATTTTTTTTGTTAATTTAATTGAGGGTGTTGAGAGTCGATCATAACTCGTTCGAAGGCGTACTAGGAGAATTATTACATAGAAAATAGCAGTCACACCTTGATCCTCGCCTACGCAAAAATTCCTCATGCAATCTTGAACAAATGTGTATTTAGCATTCTCGAACAATTTTTATCTCCATATTCTATCTAGGATTGAAAAATTCCTCATTTTCATCCGATGCGAAATTAGAGGACAAAATCCAGCATGATAAGTATTCTGACGTTAAAAAGCCGCGAAAAAAACATTTTCGAGATATATGTAGCTCTTCGTCTTCCAATAATCTCGGTACTGTGGTTTTCAATCAACAAAATCGGCGACATGGGAGCGAGAATTCTATAATAAAAACGTTGCGTATTAATATGAAAGAAAAGGTGGCAGCGTCCCGATCCTCAAGTAATTAAAAAACAAAAGTTAAAAGTTTTCGATCCTCATTACCCCGAGAAACGGGACTGTACGAGAGTATACATATAAGTATTAACACACCCTTGAGAGAGAAAAAAATCGAGAGAGCAGAAAGTGAGCAAAAGAGGTAGAGAGAGAGAGAGGTTTGAATTCGTGATTCGTTACGCTTGAAAACCTCGTTCTCGTTAGTCTCACGGCGGAGCATAGAGAGTAGCGACATAGAGAGAAACTCGAAGTGTGACGATGAATGGAGCGAGACGAAACGTCTCGCTCTCTCGTTGCAGCGATAGCAGCGCCAACGCGCCTGCAGCGCTCACTCGGTAGCGTCCTGAAGCTCGTACTGCATCTCTTATGGTTCCGAAAATCGAAGAAAAAAATTAAGGAGCGAGGTGGGGTGACGGGGACTAATTTATCTGTGGTTTTCAATGCCAAACTACCCCTGGACTTGTCAATATACTATGTATAAATATATTGTGGTTTGGGCCTCACCCACTCTCGCTTATGGCAATTGGAATGTTCGGAAGTGCCTGAGTGAATCTCTGTGAGTCTCTGTGAGTACCTGAAAGTCTCTATGGGTATTCATGAGTATCTGAGAGTGGATTTAAGTATCTATAAGTGTCTGTAAGTGTCTGCGAGTGTCTGTGAGTGTCTGTGGATGTCTGCAAGTGTCTGTGATTGTCTGTGATTATCTGTGAGTATTTATGAGCGCATGTGAATGCTTGTGAGAATCCGTGAGTGTCTCCGAGTGCCAGTGAGTGTTCATGAGGAGTTTCTGTGAGTGTCAGCGAGTCTGTGTATTGTGTGCTAGTGTACTTTATTGTTATATGTAGATGTATGAGAGCCGCAGAGATTTCCCCGCGGCAGACGGCCGGAAACAAACATGTCTCGCCGCGAGCATACACAGACGTTAAATTCAAACGCACATTACGGTATATATATATATATATATATATATATATATATATATATATATATGTACGCGTAATATAAAGCATGCGTGGGCGTTTCGGTACACACGAAAGTTTTCAGCATGTATGTAGAGTGGCTCGAGATTTGTGCTTGGGCATGGCGTGTGCGCGGTCATTAATTCGCGCCCCCCCATCCCCCCCCCCCCCCCCCCCCCCCATCGCCCGTTTCATGGCACTCGCGGCCGGAAAACTCTCGAAGCTCTCTCGGTACTAATGTAACCGGGTCGACCCACCCTATCCGACCAAACACTTTCCTTCAACCCCTATTTTATTTTTCCCTTTCTCTTCTTTTGCGACTTCTCCAACGAGCTTTGTACCGAATCGCAATTTGTACGCTAATTGTTATTGATATCGACGACGAGATTTCCCTCTCGTTGTGCGTCGAAAACTTGGAATAAAGCTTTTCGGAATTATCCCCTCGAGCCAGTGTTTAACCCCATTGAAAAGTAATTTCGTCTATACGAGCTTCGATTTATCGGTTTTTTTTTGTTTTTTTTTTGAAAATGAATGTTCCATTTTGCATTCGTTCACTCACTATTTTTATTATTTTTTTCTTTCACCCCATCATTTTATGGGATTAAATCTTACTCGTAGCTTTTCATCCCTTAATTTTTTTTTTTACACTTTTACGGCGATCTTTTTTAATTTAATTTATGGTGTTATCGTTATTATTAATCATTAGATTTTTATGAATTAATTGAATATTGAATTTTTGAATTATTTTTAATCGACTCGGTTACACAAATTTTTCATTTATTCGAATTTCTTTGATTCTCCCCTTGTGATGCTAATTTATCGAGAATTTGGCTCGTAGCTGCGAATCTGCTCGTTTAACATCATCAATGATCCTCTGTATCCTACTTATATTATTTATTACACATTATGGGGGATTATGTACCAGGTACAGCATGTATATCAGATATACACGAATATCTCAAATTCTCGAGAGTCACGCCATTTGTATGGATGCAGAGAGAGAGAGAGAGAGAGTGAGTGCTATTACGTGTAGGAATACAAATCTGTAATTACGAAGCTGAATTAACATCGTTAATTGAATTCGTGGACTTTGATGAACCCCCATGGAAGTCAAAACTCTAGGCTCTCATTGTCATACAATGAAAATTTGGGCATCAAAATAGGCTTATACAGAGAGTTTGTAACTGAAAGCCTGTTAGTGACATGGACGAAAAGTAGATTCGTAACTCGCCACTCAGCAAAACTGGCTTCAACGAAGAGGAAACTTATAAAATTTTGGTTAACCCTTTCGGGGCTGTCTCGTGTGTGATGAAGACTTTTTGAAGCTTTTTCTGGCTTCTTTAGCGACAGAGATAAATAGTGAATTTATAATTTGCCCCTTAACGAATCTGGATTTGGGGAAGAGGAAGCTTTTTTTAAATTTGATTAACCCTTTCAGGGCTGTCTCGTGTGTGATGAAGACTTTTTGAAGCTTTTTCTGGCTTCTTTAGGGACAGAGACAAATAGTGAATTTGTAATTTGCCCCTTAACAAAACTGGATTTGGGGAAGAGGAAGCTTTTTTTAAATTTTGATTAACCCTTTCAGGGCTGTCTCGTGTGTGATGAAGACTTTTTGAAGCTTTTTCTGGCTTCTTTAGCGACAGAGATAAATAGTGAATTTATAATTTGCCCCTTAACGAATCTGGATTTGGGGAAGAGGAAGCTTTTTTTAAATTTGATTAACCCTTTCAGGGCTGTCTCGTGTGTGATGAAGACTTTTTGAAGCTTTTTCTGGCTTCTTTAGCGACAGAGATAAATAGTGAATTTATAATTTGCCCCTTAACGAATCTGGATTTGGGGAAGAGGAAGCTTTTTTTAAATTTGATTAACCCTTTCAGGGCTGTCTCGTGTGTGATGAAGACTTTTTGAAGCTTTTTCTGGCTTCTTTAGGGACAGAGACAAATAGTGAATTTGTAATTTGCCCCTTAACAAAACTGGATTTGGGGAAGAGGAAGCTTTTTTTAAATTTTGATTAACCCTTTCAGGGCTGTCTCGTGTGTGATGAAGACTTTTTGAAGCTTTTTCTGGCTTCTTCAGTGACAGAGACAAATAGTGAATTTGTAATTTGCCCCTTAACAAAACTGGATTTGGTGAAGAGGAAGCTTTTTTTTCTAATTTTGATTAACCCTTTCAGGGTTGTCTCGTGTGTGATGAAGACTTTTTGAAGCTTTTTCTGGCTTCTTTAGTGACAGAGACAAATAGTGAATTCGTAATTTCCCCCTTAACAAAACTGGATTTGGGGAAGAGGAAGCTTTTTTTAAATTTTGATTAACCCTTTCAGGGCTGTCTCGTGTGTGATGAAGACTTTTTGAAGCTTTTTCTGGCTTCTTTAGGGACAGAGACAAACGGTGAATTTGTAATTTGCCCTTTAACAAAACTGGATTTGGGGAAGAGGAAGCTTTTTTTTCTAATTTTGATTAACCCTTTCAGGGCTGTCTCGTGTGTGATGAAGACTTTTTGAAGCTTTTTCTGGCTTCTTTAGTGACAGAGACAAATGGTGAATTTGTAATTTGCCCTTTAACAAAACTGGATTTGGGGAAGAGGAAGCTTTTTTTTAAATTTTGATTAACCCTTTCAGGGCTGTCTCGTGTGTGATGAAGACTTTTTGAAGCTTTTTCTGGCTTCTTTAGTGACAGAGACAAATGGTGAATTTGTAATTTGCCCTTTAACAAAACTGGATTTGGGGAAGAGGAAGCTTTTTTTTTTAATTTTGATTAACCCTTTCAGGGCTGTCTCGTGTGTCATGAAGACTTTTTGAAGCTTTTTCTGGCTTCTTTAGTGACAGAGACAAATGGTGAATTTGTAATTTGCCCCTTAACAAAACTGGATTTGGGGAAGAGGAAGCTTTTTTTTTAATTTTGATTAACCCTTTCAGGGCTGTCTCGTGTGTCATGAAGACTTTTCGAAGCTTTTTCTGGCTCTTTAGTGACAGAGACGAAAAGTGACCTCTTAACTCGTCAATTAGCTAAATTACCAAAATGGGGAGTAGGGATTAATTTTTGTAAAATCAAGTGTATCTTGTATGTGGTAATGAGATTTTTCGGTTTTGCCAGGCAGTAAATTTCTTGAAGAATGAATTTTCATTTACGAGAAAACTTTAGATTTTCCTCTTATCTATATGTCCTTATCGAGTAATTTGTTTATTTTCTCGAAGAGACGAAAATTCTTTGCACAGAAATGAGCCAAGAACAAGAGCTCGTTTACTCGAACCCTCAATACGACAAGTCAAACAAAACCCTGAACTCTGACTTTTTTTAAATTTTTTTATACCGTACGTGATGTTGTCGTTTCTCCATCCAGGGCGATGACGTCACCAGCCAAAACATCGTGTATGATTCCAGAGAGTAAAACACGCACGAAACCTGGAGTGTGTAATACACGGTGAGGGCGTAAATGCGACGAGAGAAAACCACAGAACGTTTCCTTTTTGTTTTGAGTAGTTTAAGCAAGCACTTTGGATTGTATAAAATACACGAAATGTATTTTACAAGTCGTTGTCTCGATTTCCTTTTATCGTTTAATGTCGGGGTAAAATTTTAAAAAAATACAAAAATTAGACAAATCGAAACGAGGGAGAAATTTTTAATTTTTATATAAATGAAAAAAAAAAATTTTTTTAGGTATTTAACGGCCATTTTACATTCTTTATATTTTTTTGAACCAAATTTTCATTTTAGAAATGAGAAATAAATTTCAAGTGAAAATTTTGGTGATACTGATAGTTCGGGGCTACTCGATTGATTCATCTAATGAGGGCAATGTCGATTAATTTTGGGTTTATTCTCCACGAGTATTTGTGAGTATTTTGAACGAACCTAAATGTGCGTTTGCGTGTGTGTGTGTGTGAGAGAGAGAGAGAGGAAGAGAGAGAGAGAGAGAGAAGTATAGAGAGAAAGAAAGAGAGAGAAAGAGAGAAATATAGAAAGAGAGAAAGAGAGAAATATACAGAGAAAGAAAGAGAGAGAAATATAGAGAGAGAGAAAGAGAGAAATAGAGAGAGAGAGAGAGAGAGAGAAAGAAAGAAAGAAATAGAGAGAGAGAGAGAGAGAGAGAGAAAGAAAGAGAGAAATAGAGAGAGAAAGAAAGAGAGAGAGGAAGAGAGAGAGAAATATAGAGAGAGAGAAAGAGAAAAATGAGAGAGAGAAAGAGAGAAAGAAAGAGAGAGAAATATAGAGAGAGAGAAAGAGAGAAATGAGAGAGAGAAAAAGAGAAATAGAGAGAGAGAGAGAGAGAGAGAGAGAGAAAGAGAGAAATGAGAGAGAGAAAGAAAGAGAGAAATAGAGAGAGAGAGAGAGAAAGAGAGAGAGAAAGAAAGAGAGAAATATAGAGAGAGGGTGATGAGCATACGCCCAAACGTCCATTTTGGCCTTGGCACGACAGGATCTGGGTGTCAAATTTCATAGGGCTTATAGACCCATGTACGCGTTTCTCGCTTGTGAAACACACCAAGCCCAGTGTGAACGTTTATGTAGAAGGCTAAGGATGAACACGAGGAACGTATATATGTCTCTATCGTCGCCTCTAGTACTCTATAATGCTATATAAACCAACACATATCTCTATATATAGCAAAAGTCACTGTACACCATATATATATTTTTTATAATGACAAATTTCCCATTCATCTATATATCGATCTTTGCCCCTTAAATCATTCTTTTGTCTCTAAATAAATATGACATTTATCTGAAAAAATGTTCATGAATTTTTGTTGTTTTTCTTTCTTTTTTTTTTTTCAACTGCAACGAGGCCCAAATTTTTACCATTATTAAGCTTTAATATTCAACTTGATATCAAAGTTGTGCTCAAAAAAAATCATAGCCAAGTTCATTTGAATCGGAAGGATTTGTGTCAAATCAAATTTTTCAGTCGTGAAATTTTTCAGCCAATTTAAAAAAATTTTGTTCAATTCAAATAATATCGAATTTGATTCAAGTGAGTTTTGTTCAATTTTTTTAAAAGAAGAATGATCAAAATTGAACAAATCTCACTTGAATCAATCAATTCAAATGAATTCAATTTGATTCAAGTGAGATTTGTTCAATTTGGATCATTCTTCTTTGCTCAATCAAATTTTTTCCTCATCAAAGTCATCGTTTTGCCTCGCGTCATTTTCACATATATATATATATATATATATATTCTTCGCTCACTTTTGCCAGTATTTTTTTTCCCTAATTTGTACACGACTTTAAAGCCTACATCGAAGCATGAGGGAAAAAGTGTGACGAGCCCAGCAATCAACTTTATCACAGAACATCGATGTATTAGCTGTATATATATATATGCACTTGTACGACTCTAACGAATGAGCGGAATGTCCGAGACCAAAAAAAAAAAAAAACACGACAAGAGTGGAGAATCGTAAGAAGGAAAGAGATGAGAATGAGGGAGAAGATCACGGAAGAAAAGGGATACGTATTATATATATATATATATATATACGTACAGGACCTCTCCCTCTGTTCGACGTTCGAGCTGAAAAGGAAGAGAGAAAAGAGCCCGGCAATTTTACTGGCCTGTAATTTGGGATTTCTTTTTACGGCTGTTTCTCGGCGCCTCCACCCTATTTCTCTCTCTCTCTCTCTCTCTCTCTCTTGCTGCTCCATCCTTTTCCAACTCCTCTCACCCTGATCTCTCCTTCTAGGCAGCGTCACTTGGACTCTCTTACTCGTGAGCTACTCAACTACCGTTTCCTAAAACGTTTTTTATTTTTTCTTCATACTTTCTACATCTCGTTCTCTCGTCCAGGTTACCCTTTTACGTTAATCCTTTATTCCCTTCATCTCTGTTTCCATTTTTTTTTTTCCTTCCCTCTTTGAGATTCGAATGATCGCTCTTTCAACTCCCGTACACACGTGTGACATTCGTAATTTTTTAAAACTCCATAACGAAAAAGAAAATTAATTTCATCCCTATTTTTGGATCTGAAGGAAATTTTTCAACGCGACAAAATAATGGATTGAGAGACAAAAATCGTAACCAAATTCCCATCGATTGGTCAAAATATCGATCAGTTCATCGGAAATTACACATAATCGAATCGATCCATCGCCCTTTTTCTGTTTTTCTCTTTTCAACTCTTTTCTTGTGTGACATTCTTAATTTTTTAAAACTCCATA
>CAVLGY010000049.1:0-7500 GCA_963669185.1 Dyspetes luteomarginatus | reverse complement strand
GTACGAGGTCGCGTGGGCGTCTTCGACTTCGTTTCATATACATTTCATATATATATATATATATATATATAAATAAATTATAGTCGATAGTTTCACATTTACATTACGCGCCCCGGCCAAGATCCTTTCTCTATGCGTCTGCTGTTCATTGCCCCGAAGTTGGAAGTTTTCCGTGAAGCAGCTTCGCGTCTAATTGTCTGTCAATATGGCTGCGCGAAGTATAACATGTAGAAACGACGATGAAGCGCTAGAAATTTTCGTCAGGGCTTCCTGCTCATCTCTCCACCGCTTCAACGAACTTCGCGTGTTCGATATATTAAATTTTGTGCGCGTCGACACTTCGTTGCACGACAAACACTGAAAAATTCACATTTTTCGATCCAGACTGGCGAAAAAACTCGGTGAAGTTTTCGTTTAAAAAAAAAAAAAAAAAAAAGAACCAAACCAGCGAGGGCTTTAGAAGAGAAATAATTAATTTAAATCAAATCGAATAAGATTATATTTCCTCAAAATAATATTTATATTTACACGAAATGTACAAAGAATTTAATTAATCGAAGAGATTTTTAATTCTCGAAGAGATTTTTAAGATTAATTAAATAGACATTTTTTTCAAAAGCTTAATTAGGGGATGTGAAAAAAATTGAGCTGGAGTCAAAGTCGTTTAGGGTAATCGAAAAAAGACTCGAATTCATTATTACCAATTTCTTTTAAAATTTTACTCAATGTGGAAGGAAAAAAAGAGCGAGAGCCCTATTTTTCTGTAGGGTAAAATTGAACTAATTAAATTGTATTTTACTAAGTCGACACGGGGGTCGTGGAACGAGCGAGTGACACCCCAAAACGACCAGATGAAAGAAAACGAACGCCAAAATCCTTATTTTGGCACCTCGTAGCATCGAATAGTAATGTTTGTATTCATTGTACAAGTTACGAACAAAAATAGGGAAAAGGGGGGAAATATGGCCCAGGCTCATAAAATTGTCCAATTTGTCTTTCGATCGAATCTAAGGATTCAAAAATATGAAGCGTCGCACATTTTTATATTTTGCCATCCCTAAAAAAGGCACAAATAAAACCTCATCTCTTTCGTCATTACAGGAAGTTAGACGCGTCGATTACGCTCTGAAGTTAAATATTCTTATTCTCAGTCTTCGAAATGCTTCAATTCTGGAATTATCATACAGCTCGGAATTTCTAGTACGAATCATTTTTCCACGTTTCTGTCCCTCTCTCTTTCTCTATATACATATATATATATATATATATATATATATATATATAATTATGAAGGCTGCTTCAGAATTATCATAAATAGGGAAAAGGGGGGAAATATGGCCCAGGCTCATAAAATTGTCCAATTTGTCTTTCGATCGAATAAAAGGATTCAAAAATATGAAGCCGCACATTTTTATATTTTGCCATCTCTAAAAAAGGCACAAATAAAACCTCATCTCTTTCGTCATTACAGGAAGTTAGACGCGTCGATTACGCTCTGAAGTTAAATATTCTTATTCTCAGTCTTCGAAATGCTTCAATTCTGGAATTATCATACAGCTCGGAATTTCTCTCTCTTTCTCTATATACATATATATATATATATATATATAATTATGAAGGCTGCTTCAGAATTGGCAATAATTAATTAATGGCATTTTGTACCATTTTACCATTATCTGTCTTTCCAACGTGAACCCTTCTTGGGTCGATAATGTGAAGAAATCGTCTTGCCCAAAAATAATAACCACGTTTTATCCAATGGCCTGCTGTAATTCCAAAAGTTTCATTTTTATTAGCCGATTAAGGTCCAATTTACCAAAAGCTCAATTGATCAAAAAGTTACCCTAAAATGGACCTTTTGATGATCGCATTCAAAAGTTCCTCAAAATATTTGCAATTCAGAGCTTTGTAGACCATAATTTTCGGTATAAATTTCACACTCATTGAAAACAACGGTAGATATTTCATATAGGCAGATTTTTTTTTGTGGTTCATATTACCCCACTTTACTTGATATATCATTTGTGTGTCCTCGTGTGCGTGTGTCGAGTCGGAGGGCGCCTCAAAAGGAGCATCAAGCGGTAACCCCCGGGCACATTACCACCCCATCCGGCGGGTGATCGCTCTACGCTGCTCATGTACACGGGGTATAAAGAGGAAGGAAGGTGGGGGGGGGGGGGGGTTGTTTAACCCTTATCGGATCAACGTCGTTACCACTGCCGCGGTTCAGAATACAGGTGCAAGTTTTCTTCTATATATAGAACACACATTGCATCTCTTACGTGCGAATCTCTGTGTATAGACTATATATATATATTCTGTACGATAGATAAACCCACCCTTTATTGCTTTTATACATATACGTCCTATATACGCATATATATATATATATATATATATACACTTTATATGTAAGCTGCAAGTTGATTGCACTGCAAGGCCGTTTATAATACCTGTGGAGTTCGAGCCCGATTGGCTAAATTTAAAAATGGCTGACAACATTTACGATTTTTCATAAAAATTATTGGCCAATTCTCATCCCTCTGATGCAGCCCAGCATCAATTCTCGAACTATTTTATATGAAATTTCTAACAATAATATATAATTTTTGTATAAAAACATAAAATGGCGACTGAGGATTGAGCAGGGAGAATTTTTGCACAAATATATTTCTCGAGAAGCGAAAAAAATGGCGTAATTTCACTCACACTCGAAGAATAACTTTTACCTACATATATATATATAGGACATTTGATGGTATGTGTGTAATATGTTTATGTAAAGGCCACGAAGAGGAGTGAAATGGTTCGAGCACGCGGTTTTTCGCACGCTACACACGCGCGGACTCAAACCCTGCGATCTCAGATAAGAGGAGCGCGAGAGCCGCGTACATGGTACACGCGGGTGAGGGGACCAACTAGGTTATATTATTTCTCGGGCGCGCGTTGCGCCATTCGGCTTAATTGCCAAGAGACTAGAGAGAGAGAGAGAGCATGAGAGAAAGAGGAGGAAGAGGAGAGAGAGAGAGAGAGAGAGAGAGAGCATGAGAGAAAGAGGGAGGAAGAGAGAGAGAGAGAGAGAGAGAGAGAGAGAGAGAGAGAGAAGAGAGAGAGAGAGAGAGAGAGAGAGAGAGAGAGAGAGAGAGAGAGAGAGAGAGAGAGAGAGAGAGAGAGAGAGAGAGAGAGAGAGAGAGAGAGAGAGAGAGAGAGAGAGAGAGAGAGAGAGAGAGAGAGAGAGAGAGAGAGAGAGAGAGAAAGAGGGAGGAAGAGAGAGAGAGAGAGAGAGAGAGAGAGAGAGAGAGAGAGAGAGAGAGAGAGAGAGAGAGAGAGGAAGAGAGAGAGAGAGAGAGAGAGAGAGAGAGAGAGAGAGAGAGAGAGAGAGAGAGAGAGAGAGAGAGAGAGAGAGAGAGAGAGAGAGAGAGAGAGAGAGAGAGAGAGAGAGAGAGAGAGAGAGAGAAAGAGGGAGGAAGAGAGAGAGAGAGAGAGAGAAGAGAAAAAATGAAATGAGAAAGGGAATGAGTGGAAAGAAGAGAATATATTTTGTCCTGCGGGAAGAGTTCTCTCGCGGTGAACCGTTGATTATATAGAGAAATTAAAAAAGAAAAGGGACTCTATAGGATAAACTATAGAGAGAATGAGAGAGAGGCGAAGAGAGAGAGAGAGAGAGAGGCTTTTCTCTTCCCTATCATTTATCTCTCTCGTGGAGTCTCTGCGAGCTACCCTTTTTATGGCAAACGACCTATATATCTATATATATTTATTCTTCGAGTGTATATATATATATACATAAGGGGGAAAACGACGGAGCAAGGAGCCATAGAAAAATGTTGAAAAATAGAGAAAAAAAAAATTGCGAGTGAGGGAAGAGAAACGAAAGGATAAAAACTAATAGTGAGGGAACACTGACGAACATGTGGAAAAAAAATTGTGTAATTAACCAAAGCAGAACACAAAATACCATTATGCATTTAATGGATGGAGACCATTTTTATTTCACCTGAATGATTATTTGAATTAAATTATTCATACCTTTATTCATGTAAATTCTATTAAATAAATTGATATTATTTTATCTGTATTAATTAAAATTGATGTTTTACCATTTTTTCATACCTGATCCAAAATTCTACTAAATAAATTGATATTATTTTATCTGTATTAATTAAAATTCATGTTTTACCATTTTTCCATACCTGATCCAAAATTCTACTAAATAAATTGATATTATTTTATCTGTATTAATTAAAATTCATGTTTTACCATTTTTCCATACCTGATCCAAAATTCTACTAAATAAATTGATATTATTTTATCTGTATTAATTAAAATTCATGTTTTACCATTTTTCCATCCATGATCCAAAATTCTTCAATTATTATTGGATAATTGAAAATTTGTCATTGGGAAAGGAATTTGAACTTGGAAGAAATTGCAATTGGTCTCAAATTCATAATTTTCCCTCCCAGTCGTAATCACGACATTATTGTTGAGGCAATATATATATATACAAAAGTATAATATGAAAAAATTAATTCAGATGCCTTCTGAATTCGTTGACTGAATCAAACAAATTTGAGTGACGAAAAGAGGGGGAAAATGAAACTTATGAGGCCTCGTACTGTAATGTATAGATATATATATATATATATATATATATATATATATATACATATATAGGCTCATGATAGTATGAACTCGCGTTAGCTCGGCACGCCATCAAGCGCATCGAGTTCCAGAGATACAGAAGAGAGTTCTCTCGAAAGGGAGACAGGAGAGGTGGGGGCGGGGGGGGGGGGGGAGAGTCGTCTCTCTTTTCTCTCTGTGGCGCAGCGGCGTGTCCTGTGTGTGTGTGCGTGTAGGGTGCGAGTTATATATATGTATATATATATATATATATATATATATATATATATATATATAGGGGAAGGCGACGAGAGTGGCGATCGTGTGCCGGCATGCTGAGTGCATCGTTGCAGCTTTCAATATATATATACATATGTATTTATATTGTATATGTCTGTATATATATATATATATATATATATATATATATATGTGTATGGGAAGGCGCGCGGTGTCCGCGCTCCGGCGCCCTGGAGATCGCATCGTGCGCGCCCGGGGACGCCCGGGGCGGTATAGCGTTTATCGGTCCGTAAGATCCACCGGGCGTGCACGACATTACTCCGGAAGCTAGAGTGTACTCGTCGTCCTCCCTACCGCTTTCTCTCTCTCTTTCTCTCTTTCTCTCTTTCTTTCTCTCTTTCTCTCTTTCTTTCTCTCTTTCTCTCTCTCTTTCTCTCTCTCTTTCTCTCTCACTTTCTCTCTGTGTTTTCCGATCTTGTCTTCTATATATAAGAACGACATCAGAAAGGTGGAAGGTGAGACAGGAGAGAGAAGGACAAAATTCACCACTGCGACGAAAATGTTGAACAGTGTCAACAACAAAAAATGTCAAAGAGACGATTTCAATGGAAGATTATGAATTTTGAATTTGTGATAATTCTTTGAGTGGTTCAAATGATTGAGAAAAATAAAAAAAAAAATTTAAAGAGACGATTCAATGGAAAATTATGAATTTGTGATAATTCTTTGAGTGGTTCAAATGATTGAGAAAAATAAAAAATTCAAAGAGACGATTTCAATGGAAGATTATGAATTTTGAATTTGTGATAATTCTTTGAGTGGTTCAAATGATTGAGAAAAATCAAAAAAAAAAATTCAAAGAGACGATTTCAATGGAAAATTATGAATTTGTAATAATTCTTTGAGTGCTTCAAATGATTGAGAAAAATAAAAAATAAAAATTTCAAAGAGACGATTTCAATGGAAGATTATGAATTTTGAATTTGTGATAATTCTTTGAGTGGTTCAAATGATTGAGAAAAATAAAAAATAAAAATTTCAAAGAGACGATTCAATGGAAAATTATGAATTTGTGATAATTCTTTGAGTGGTTCAAATGATTGAGAAAAATAAAAAATAAAAAATATCAAAGAGACGATTCAATGGAAAATTATAAATTTGTGATAATTCTTTGAGTGGTTCAAATGATTGTGAAAAATAAAAAAATAATAAATGTCAAAGAGACGATTCAATGGAAAATTATGAATTTGTGATAATTCTTTGAGTGGTTCAAATGATTGAGAAAAATAAAAAAATCAAAGAGACGATTTCAATGGAAGATTATGAATTTTGAATTTGTGATAATTCTTTGAGTGGTTCAAATGATTGAGAAAAATATAAAAAAAATCTTTAAAAGTTTTTTATTGAATATTTTGAGTTTTTAAGAAAACGACGAATTCATATATTGAATGAACGAAAAAAAAAATATCAGCTTTATTGAGATGGAAATATACATAAAAATAATTAAAAAAATTAAAAAAATTTAAGGATAAATTTATTCAGGCTTATCGAACTCGGGGGATTCGTGATGGAATGAACCGGGGATCATTTCATATTCTTTCCATATCCTTCGCGTTTCTCGCTCGTTTCGTCTCGCCTCCGTGAACTTTAATCCACGCGCCCGGGCTCGTTTATGCTCACGCTTGAAAAAACTCTTCCTGATTAATTATGACCCCGTACCACACCAAACGCCGACCGAGTCGACTGGTGGTGCGTTGGCCTCGTAATTGCTAATTAGTTGACGTAACGTCGGTAATAAGAGGCCTGCGTTGATTCCCCCCCCCCCCCCTGTTTCTCTTTCTCGCCCTCTCTCTCTCTATTCTGGATGTACGAATTTTTTTCTTCGGGCAATCTCATTCACTATCAGTTTGAAACATGCAATTTTGGATCGACAAACTTAATTTTTTAATGAAAATGAAAATTTCTCCATTCAATTTTTGTTTTTTTACAATTTAATTTCTCAATTCAATCCAGTCAATTCTGAGTCATTTTGATAACTAAAAATTCTGTGCTTACCAATTATTAATTTTGCTTCAATTAAATACGGATAAGATTGGTATTTAATTTATTTGATACGAGTGTTAATCGTTCAGCTCTAAAATTTCGACAAACTTAATTTTTTAATGAAAATGAAAATTTCTCCATTCAATTTTTGTTTTTTTACAATTTCATTTCTTAATTCAATCCAGTCAATTTTGAGCCATTTTTATGACTAAAAATGACGAGAAGAGACCCAACCTAGTCCAAGTTTTCATAATACAATAAAAAAGAAGGTTCAAGCTTATATAGCACTAAATATGGATAATCTCGTGTAAAAGCCAGAAATAGAGAAGGCACTAGCTAGGAGATATTCAATCGTAAAATCCAGCATATATATATATATATGCTGAATTTTACGTTTGAATTTAGATTTACGCTGGAATTTACGTTATATATATATATATATATATATATATATATATATATATATATATACATAAGGCTACAAAATTAAATGTAAGCCCTCCATGTGCTCTCATATGGCAATCTGAACGAAATTATTTATTAGCCAAGCTTTCGCTTCTCTTCGTTTTCTCGTCATGATGCCTCAAATGAAAA
>CAVLGY010000047.1:0-10000 GCA_963669185.1 Dyspetes luteomarginatus | reverse complement strand
GAATTTTTGGTGAAAATGTAATTTCCATTTTTGGTGAAAATATAATTTCAATTTTTTTAATAAATAATTTCCATTTTTTAGTAAATATTATTGAAATATTATTCTCACTGCATGATTTTTTTTTTCTTCTATTTTTCATTTTTCCCACAACCGCATAATTTTTGGTGAAAATGTAATTTCCATTTTTGGTGAAAATGTAATTTCCATTTTTGATGAAAATGTAATTTCCATTTTTGGTGAAAATATAATTTCCATTTTTACAGTAAATAATTTCCATTTTTTAGTAAATATTATTGAAATATTATTTTTATTGCATGATTTTTGTTTTTTTTTTTTTTTTCCAATTTTTTTGTTTGTTCATTATGTGTGGGCTAACACTCGCTCGAGAAGTCTCGACAGTTATGGCAAGGACTCGTTACTCCTGTTAGTGTACTTATTAGGCAAGGCTGCCACAAGTCCCACGCGAAAAAGTTTCTATGTCGGTTGTGTAGTGTGAATGAATTTCTCAGTCTTAATCTCTGTCCGTGTGTGTGTGCGTGAGTGCGTGCGTTTGTCGGACCATTAATTCTTCCTACTCGCTCGCGCAACACGTGACGCGTGCCATGCGCACATTTTGCAGAGGACAATTTCATTCAGATGAAAAATATATATATATATATATATATATATGTCATAAAAAAGTTATTTTTTCATTTAATTTTCATCATTATCATTTGAAGGAATTATATTATAAGCTCGCAAAATTTTTATATTTCCTTATTAATTGTTTTATAATTTAATTATTTGATTTTTTAGTAAATAAATTAAAAAATAATTATTATTAATTATATTTTAACAATTATTATTAATTAGATTTTAATAATTATTAATAATAAAATAATTATTATTAATTATATTCTAATAATTATTATTAATTATATTTTAATAATTATAAAACTGTTAAATTTTTTTTTGCACACCTTCAATTTTCCTTTGTTCTCTTTTGCGTGCGTCGCATTTAACATTACACGCGTTATAATGCGGTCAAGATGTACCGCGAACAAAACCGCAGAGAATTTTTCCTGTTCGCCATTGACAACAATTTTGAGTGAGTGACGCAACAAACGCGCGTGCTATAGAGAGAGAGAGAGAGAGAGAGAGAGAGAGCGGTCGCATTTTGCGGTTCCTAACCCGCGAGGCCTCGACAATATCAAGTGAAGGACGCACTGACCGTACAAATCGGTGTGCCATGTACGATGGAGATATGTCAGAGTTCCTCTAGCAGCTGATAAAGGCGCCTTGTGGACGCCTCGAGGTGAACTAGATCACGCACAGATCAGTATATATATATATATATATATATATATATATATATATATATATATATATATATATATATATATATATACATCATAGTGCAATTATAATGCCTGCGGTCACGGTTATATATATATATATATGTATATATACTGAACTGTATATATGTATACATATATATATATACATTCTACGAGTAATTGAGACGTTCCGAATCATACTGAGCGTGAAATGTATATCGTAATCCTTTCGCTCTAATCGAAAAACATTTCTTCATTCTACATGCAAAAGATATATGCGATAGGAAAAAAAAAAAAAAAATTATAATTTTTCTAGATCGATCCAAAAAAAATTTCCATCTATGTAAAATTTCATTTTGAAAAAATGTTCTTTTATCGATTTTTTTTTGCTGCTTTTTTGATAGATCAAAATTTTGATTTACTCGCACAGATATACAAACTGAATAATTACAATTAGTTAAATTGAACGTGTGCATGACTCGCAAATTTTGCGGTTTAACCATAACCATCCAAATACATATTTACAGTCTACACACAATTGTACGATATATATATATGTCGCGTATTTTATGCATATATATATATGCATAAAATACGCGACCACACACGTGCTTACGCTAAAACACCCCCCACTCTCGCACTCTCGCACTCTCTCTCTCTCTCTCTCGCTCCCTCTCGCTCGCTCGCTCGCTCATTTTAATGACTGAAACGTGCGAGCGCACGGAAATCGTTGCGTTAATGCTCCCCCACGCTGCTAAAGCTCACGAAATTGCCTCTTCTCTTGTCCCCTCGAACGCCAAATGCCTGTTCAATGTTTTAATGATGATTCTTCCGATGATCAGTTCTCTCTCTCTCTCTCTCTCTCTCTCTCTCTCTCTCTCTCTCTCTCTCCCTTTATTCCGAGGGGCTTAAAATAGCCACATTTACAAACGAGTAGGGTTAACGTTACGAGAAATGCACGACGATCTGCATTTGCCACGAGCCAAAGAGCATTAATTTATATATCCACAAACATCCACTTTAACGTATAATAATGCGATAGCAAAACGCAATATACATCGCGAATTGAATTTTATGCGCATGCAAATATAATAAACATTCTAGCCCAAAATGCCCTGTAAGTCTGATATTCATCCCTCAATTTTTTTCAATTAATTTTCGTTGGAACAAAAAGTTGATAAAAATTTTCAAATCTGTCGAAAATTGGAAAAAAAAAACTTCTTCTTACATATAAAAATTGAATACTATTTTCTTTTTTTTTTTTTAACAATTTTACAAAAATTAAAGAAAAAAAAGATTGACCAATAATTGGTGAAAAATAAAAAATAAAAAATATCTTTTAGTCCTGTGAAAGAATGATATAAAAAATCATCAAACAAATCCTAAAATTTGACTTTTAGCCTTGGCGTCTTCTTTTTTTTTCTTTTTTTTTTTACATCAGAAAGCCCCATATCAGCTCGTAGGCCACGCGAATTAAATACCAGAAGCACAGGCCACGCGAATTAAATACCAGAAACGTAGGCCACGCGAATTAAATACCAGAAGTGTAGGCCACGCGAATTAAATACACACGATGGCGAATACTTCTGGTATTTAATTCGCTGTATTTTAATTACTTCTGGTATTTAATTCGCGGTATTTTAATTACTTCTGGTATTTAATTCGCGGTATTTTAATTACTTCTGGTATTTAATTCGCGGTAATTAATTGCAATAGTATACGAATACTATTACAAAAGTACCACGAGGAAGGTCAAAGTCTCTCGGATCTCTGACATGGCTTTTGCCATGCAAGTGCGTCCTAATGATATAAAAAATCATCAAACAAATCCCAAAATTTGACGTTTAGCCTTTTAGTCTTGTTTTTTTTTTTTTTTTTTTTTTTTAAATCAGAAAGCCCCATATATATGCTCGTAAATAAATTACGAGGATATTTCATCTCGCGAGGCCACGCGAATTAAATACCAGAAGCATTTACCAACGCGTGTATTACACACGATAAATACTCGTATATTATTACAAAAGTACCATCACGAGGAAGGGCACAAAGGCTCTCGGATCTCTCACATGGCGTTTCGCGTTTGCCATGCAAGTGCGACCGATGCGTGTTGCACTGTACGCTTATAATACACACGCAGCCTCCACGCTGCACGCATAACACGTTAAAAAATATTTTCTGATCTCCCATAAGCACATATAAATATATTATTATTATTATTATTATTATATATTCCTTCTCTTATTTATTTTCTCCTTCATGGCTCTCGCGATCTCCGATACGACGTTGCAGTCCAACATACTTATATATTACACTATGGAGAACAAGTATATATATATATATAATTTAAATGCAATGCGAGGTGCTGGTCGAGAGACTCGTAGTCTCATGCGGGATTACCGAGCAAGAGGAGAGAATATATATATATATATATATATATATATATATATATATATATATATATATATATATATATATATTTCTCTCTTGCCGCGAGAGAGAGAAGTACAGTGTGTGTGCATGCGGCGTTTTAAGAAGGCGAGCCACGAAGCGCACACAGTTGATTCGCGACCGCCAACCGGGCAAGAGCATATACATATATGTATATATATATATATGTATATAGATATATATATTCGCGAAAACTTTTCTTCTCCTTTGTTCGCCGGTTGTGTACTAGGGACTATCACTGGCTGCTCTCTCTCTCTCTCTCTCTCTCTCTCCCTCTTTGTGATGGTTCAGCGAGCCTGCAAGGTTTTCTATCTATATATAATACGTGTGAATTTTATTTTTAATACAATTTACGATCCCAGAATGTTCCAGAAACACACCTGGACTTATTGCATTGAGAAAAAAAAAAAAAACATCAATTTTATAATTTTACAATGAAAAAAATTTATTTTCTAATTTTGCCAGATTGAAATATTAATTATGAATGATTTTTTTTTAATTATTCTTTTATGAAATTGATGGAAGTATAATGAATTATTAGTCGAAGGAGATGGTGTTTAGGTGTGCTTTGTGTGATGCATATTTGTGTATTTGTGTTTATGCCCCTCTCCGGGGCTTCCATAAATTGTTCGTGACGGATGAGAGAGCACGAGACGACCGGCATATCCGCCGGAAACTTCGAGAGGATAGTCAGTCGCGTGTTTATGATTGAGAGTCGATGATCCGCTTTTTTTTACCTTTTTTTTTTTGTCTGTGAATTATTGTTTTTTTTTTTTTGTAATTGGAAAAACTTATATCAGGATTGAAATTCAATTACAATTATTAATGATGGAAAAGGTCACTTGATATTTCCTATATTGTGTGTCAAAATCTCTCATCAGTAAAAACTTTTTTTTTGCAACTAGAAAAAGAATTATTTTAAAATTTGATTTAAGGTCTTAGAATCGATTTTTAATGGTGGAAAAGGTCACTTGATATTTCCTATAGTTTTTGCCAAAATCTCTCATCAGTAAAAACTTTTTTTTTGCAACTAGAAAAAGGATTATTTTAGAATTTGATTTAAGGTCTTAGAATCGATTTTTAATGATGAAAAAGGTTACTTGATATTTCCTATAGTTTTTGCCAAAATCTCTCATCAGTAAAAACTTTTTTTTTGCAACTAGAAAAAGGATTATTTTAGAATTTGATTTAAGGTCTTAGAATCGATTTTTAATGATGAAAAAGGTCACTTGATATTTCCTATAGTGTTTGCCAAAATCTCTCATCAGTAAAGACTTTTTTTTTGCAACTAGAAAAAGGATTATTTTAGAATTTGATTTAAGGTCTTAGAATCGATTTTTAATGATGAAAAAGGTCACTTGATATTTCCTACAGTGTTTGCCAAAATCTCTCATCAGTAAAAACTTTTTTTTTGCAACTAGAAAAAGGATTATTTTAGAACTTGATTTAAGGTCTTAGAATCGATTTTTAATGATGAAAAAGGTCACTTGATATTTCCTACAGTGTTTGCCAAAATCTCTCATCAGTAAAAATCGTTCAATCCAACGAACAAGTGAAGAGCTAAGAGATTGGCTAAAAAAATTAAAATAAAAAAAATAATATTCACAACTCGTCGAATTCCGAGTAACAATTAACTCGCTGCTGCATCGCCTAGTCGGAACAATAAGTAGAAGAAGAGAAAAAAATAAAAAAGCTTCTCGTGGGTTAAAAAAAGATTTCGCGAAAAAGCGTCTTTTCGTTGGCTCCTCCGCGAATTTCGACGAATTTTTCATCGCGAATAAGATCGCCCGGTATAATTATGCGAATGGCTGGTAGTTTCGGAGTTATCCACCTCGACGCTAAATATATATATATATATATATATATATATACATATATATATATATATATATACATATATATATATATATATATACATATATATATATATACATATATATATATATATATATATATATATATATATATATATATATGTATATATATATGCGTGTGTGTGTGTAATAAGCCTGAAGCTTTGTATTCCCTCCACACGTTGTTTTATCCATATATAACACACACTCGCCTTTATAACTCGTTTCTCGTCTGTATACGTGACTTTAAAACAGTCAAGGCCACGCTCATCCTTCGCGTTTCGTTCCCTCGTGGTCGTCTTCGTATTCTTCGTGGTCGTCGTCGCCGACGAAGACGACGACGTCGTCGTCGTTGTCGTTGTCGTCGTCGTCGGCGAGTCGTTCGCAAAGTAGTGAATCCCTTTCACCTCCTACATGCCCTCTCTACTCTATATCTCTATATAGCTATTTGGTAAAGGGAGGGGGAAGGTTGCTCTTCGCCAAGTCTGAATTCTGTGTTTATCTCTCGTGCAGTCACGATATATTATATTTATAACAGGCTTCCCTTTCACCTTGAAGAAAGAAGAGATTCGTGTACTTGAACGTTTTGCCCTTAAATGTTTTTTTTGTTTTTAATTTTTCTTCAAATCTTCATAATAATCGTAATAATAAAATTATTATTATTATTTGTTGCGATATTATGCTAGATGAATGAATTAAAATATTAATTAATGCTCATTAAATCACGAGACGAACTGTATAGCCTCGGTGAAACGCGAGAGTGGTCGACTATATATATCGTTTTACCATCACCGAGTACTTAATTAATCATTCATTATCTCGTGGTAGCGGTGAGTGACAGTAACATGGCCCTCAACGCTCGATGAAGGATCTCACTAATATAACTAAGCACGTTCTCTTCGTGAACCGTGTGAAACTGTTGAAATAGCGAGAGAGAGAGAGAGAGAGAAAATCGAAGAGTAAATCGGGAGAAACAGCGAACGTTCTGGTGCAGCGTAAAGAGTAAAGAAACTGAACATGGAGTATAAGTCTTAACCCCCTCGTGTGTGTGTCTGTGTCTCAACGAAATATGAGCTCTAAATATAGCGAGACGAGAGAAGAAGAATTTTCCTACCGTGGCATGTTACGGGGTCGTTGGTGCTTTTGCGTCTAAAAAAAGAGGAACAAAACTCAACTGCAGAGGAGAAAGACTCTGCTTTTATTTTTTATTTTTGTTTCTTTTTCTCGATTTTTGCAAATGCACTGAATTTTATTTGCAAACTGTGAGCGATTTTACAACACATTTTTTTAGTCTCTCAGTGGTAACTGTCAGTTATAATTTTTTTGTTTTTTTAAATACATTATTTTATTCCCTCATTGATGAATGAATAAATTAATTTATCAATTTTTTTTCCTCACATTAAAACTAGGGTTTGTTTTTTTTTTGGGAATTTTCATTATTATTTACATCATTGAGGGACGAATGCGAGAGCAAACGGTGAAAGGTAAACTGTAGTAGAATGTGACAGTAAACGTCAGACGTTCATTCCTCTCGTATCCAAGTGATAACAGACAGTAATAGACAGACATGAACGTATCGGTTAATCTAGTCAGTAGAAATGGCAATTTTCGTGCAGACTCGTAGCGATCTATTATGCTACTTTACAATAGGCATTGAAACAAACCCGAGAAACGAGAATTATTCAGTTTTGTTAGCTCACACGGCTACGCGATCTGCTCTGCTTTCCCCGAGGCAAAGTGATAACGGCTGTCAGACAGCCTGGCGCTGAATGAGTCGAAAAAAAAAAAAAAATCACTGATTGCATTATTATTTCTGCCATAAATACTATTATTATTATTATTATTATTATCAATCAAGATAATTGTTTTCATAGCTAGAATGATGCAATGACCAGCAAATTTAAATTAAACAGAATACAAATGCAATAGGCAAGCGCTCGTTCCCTTGGACTTCGAGTGATAACAGACAGTAATATACAGACGTGAATGCATCGGAGAATCTAGTCAGTAGAAAAGGTAATTTTCGCCCAGACTCGTAGCTATATATTATTCTATTTTACAATCGGCATTAAAACAATCCGAGTGACAGAGAAACAAGAGATTGATGAGTTTTGCGAGCACCCATAGATATCTGGTCTTGGCTTTCCTCGAATCGAAGTGATAACGGTCGTCAGACTGACTGGCAATGAATGAATGGGATTTTTTTTTCACTGATTGCATTATTATTACTGGCGTAAATACTATTATTATTATTATCATTATTATTATTATTATTATTAGTCATATCGACAGAAGAATGCAAAGAAATTGCAAAAGTAAATGAAAGTAGAAAATGACTGTAAATGTCAGACAATCGTTCTCTTTCTTCTCGAAGTGATAACAGACACTGAGAGACAGACATGAAAATCCTAACGCGTAAAGTTATCAGTAGAAAATGCGATTTTTCCAAAGACCCCGATCGATTTATTATATTAATTAAGAATAATTATTAAAAACAATTTGAGTAATGGAGAAAAGTGAAATTGTGATTAGTTTGTTGGGAACTTAAACAGCTGGGCTCTGCTTTCCCCGAGTCTAATGTAATAACAGCCGTTAGACAGAGACTGGCCAACTCTGTATAAGCAAAACAGACAAAACTATATAAGCAAAATGGCGCTCTATAGGCACAAAAAACAATCGACACAGGCAACAAAATGTCAGCAGTGATGGAAATGAATCGATCAAAAAAAAAGACTCGTAACGTTTAATCGACGCCCTGGTGTTTTAACTGCCCGCGTTTAACTCGTTTAACGAGCTGTCCAAGTCAAAGTGGTGCTATAATAGAAACGTAACGTGTGAGAGAGAAAAGAGAGAGAGAGAGAAAGAAAGATCGAGAGGGGATTAAAGGTTCAAGATGTTGATCACGAAATACACGACGATATTGCTACAGTCAACAAACCGACATATCATTAGGTGAGTAATAATAATAATAATAATAATAATAATAATAATAATAATAATAATAATAATAATAATAATAATAATAATAATAATATAAACCTCTGAAGAAGCAATAAGAATGAGATACGTAGAATGACGAAGAACGTAAAAAAAAACACAAGACAGATCAAAAGCACCAAAAATATATACAAAACGTGGGCGCGAAAAACGATCGAGCTGTTTGTCTTGTTATGTGTTGAAACACTCTCGAAGAATTCGCTGACACGTTTATAATCCAATTGACTTGATGGTAGAAATAAAAAGTGACATCGATTATATGCTGATGAACATCTTGTTATTATTCGCTTTAGATTTTATGCTTGTTTTATTTTTAATGGAGGCCAAAGAGAGAGAGAGAGAGAGAGAGAGAGAGAGAGGGAGGGAGGGAGGGAGGGAGAGAAAGAGAGAGCGAGGGAGGGAGGGAGGGAGAGAGGTGGTAAAATTGCTGAGACATAATTAATTAGCGTTACGTGTTGTTGATTACGGTCTCGAGCGTATAATAATTTTTTATTATTATTAAAGATTTTTTTTTTCTTTTTTTTTTTTTTTTTTTACGTTCGTTTTACTGGCTCATTCGTTGCGAGCTCTTAATGAACCCTTTCCATGGACTCTAATTGGCACTGAAGCTCGGATTTCCACTCGATCAATTTATTTATCGCCCTTCCAAGGGCTCTTCTGTCGACATATATATATATATATATATATATATATATATATATATATATATATATATATATATATATATATATATAGTTGTATATAAAACTGGGAAAGTTTTGTGAAATTTTTCTTCCCCATTCACCGAGCACACGAAGTTTCGTTTCTCGCTGATGATTCCTTCAACTCGTGGTCTCGATATTTCGCATTCAGAGATCGTTCGATGCATATTTAAATGGATAAATTGGTGGTCGCCCTGGGGCTTTTTCCTCTTCCGTTCTGGGATTATTAAATCCGTCTATTCTTCGGCAAAATCCTCGCTCTCTCTCTCTCTCTCTCTCTCTCTCTCTTTCTCTCTCTCTCTTTCTTTCTCCTGGTCCTGGAAAATGTCCAGTAGATGAAGAGAGAGAGAGAGAGAGAGAGAAAATATTAAAAAGACTTTTTCGTTGGGCAAAGAATGAAATAACAAAAAAAGGGGTGGAGGATAAAGAAGCTGGAGAGTATGTATAAGGATGAAAAAAAAAAAAAAAAAAAAAAATAATAAGATGGAAAAAGATCTCGAGAGGACTCCTTCTCGTCGTCGTTCTCGCTTTCGTTGTTGCACGTGACTCGGAATAAATTCGATAAGGTTCCTCTTTCTGCCACTATACACTGGCTCTCACCGAAACCACAAACTCTCGGGACACAAACTTTCCCCCCCCCCTCTCTCTCTCTCTCTCTCTCTCTCTCTCTCTCTCTCTCTCTCTC
>CAVLGY010000046.1:0-15220 GCA_963669185.1 Dyspetes luteomarginatus | reverse complement strand
TCGCGAAAGAAGATCCTCTATATATAAAATTGAGTGCTTTTTTCGAACGTTCTCGTTTTCTCGTATCCTTTTCATACAGTTCTACTTGGGAGAATTAAATTTCATTAATTCAATTTCAATTGAATTGAATTAATTTATATTTCATTTGCTGTCCAATCCTTAGAATTAAATATTATTCGTCCAATAAACAATTAATACCTTTTCGGTATTTTGGATATAATTAATAATTTTTGTGGCTTCAAGCCCTACACTGGGGTAAAGACGTTCCCCAATCTTCTCGTTCGCGTAAAATACTTTTTATTTCCGATAATAGGGTTTTCGATTCATAAGACACGTAAGAGTGTGCAGGTGTCATAGAAAAATGTCAGTTTTAATCCTGAAATTGATTTGGCATATAAATCCGATTTTTTAAAACTACATTGAATAATAGAAAAATGAATGATTAATTTAGCCAAATTATTATAACTTTCTACCAACTTTATACAATTATTATTATTATGTTTATTGAATTTTAATTTTAGTTGATGGAAAAATTTTCCTTGACGCTTTTTGATCGAACGAATGTTGTCGATTTTTGAAAAATTAATTTTTGAAATTCCTTCAAAGGAAGAAAATTCAGCAGAGGGTATACGAGAGTATATGTAGAGAGGCATAGAATCATCAGAGAGAGAGAGAGAGAGAGAGAGAGAGTCACGTTTGTACCCCAGTCTAGGGTTCTAGGGTTAAGCCATGACGTAATAATGCAGGTGACATAAAAAAATGTCAGTTTTAATCCTGAAATTGATTTGGCATATTAATTCGATTTTTTAAAACTACATTGAATAATAGAAAAATGAATGATTAATTTAGCCAAATTATTGTAACTTTCTACCAACTTTATACAATTATTATTATTATGTTTATTGAATTTTAATTTTAGTTGATGGAAAAATTTTCCTTGACGCTTTTTGATCGAACAAATGTTGTCGATTTTTGAAAAATATTTTTTTGAAATTCCTTCAAAGGAAGAAAATTCAGCAGAGGGTATACGAGAGTATATATATAGAGAGGCACAGAATCGTCAGAGAGAGAGAGTCACAAACAAAACCACCAAACGATGTCTGGCTCGTAAAAAAAAAAACAAAACAAAACAAAGAAAAAAAAAATGTTCAGAACCCGAGCAGATGAGAATCAGGCTGGGTGTGACTCGCGTAAAGTTTTTTGTGTATGTGTAAGCGAACGAGCGCAATACTGCGAGTGCAAGCACACAGCAATCTAGTTTTATTCTCTGCGATTCATATCCCTTCCGGTTGGCCGGATACCGAGCGCCAGTCGTGTGGTCGCTGCTCATCGTAAACTCTCGCCTCGCCTTGCCTCTCTTCTTCTTCTTCTTCTTCTTCTTCTTCTTCTTCGCCTCCCACCAGTCGTTCTCATCCCCTCTGTAGTTCACACGACTGCTCGCTGCTTATCTCTATAGCTCACTTTTCGAATAATCGTCGACGTTACACGGAGCATCGCCAAAAACGCTTTTATGAATTTTTCCATATTTTTTTTTAATTTACCATGAGATTAAAAAAAAATGGTGACTGTTAATAATGCCATTTTTTTTTAAATTTAAAATGTAAAAAAAATCCTATTGGAAATTTGATAATTTTTTTTCTTATCATTGTCTATAAAAATAATTTTTATTTTCAATTCAATATTTTGATCAAATTTAAATTCTCAATTTTTCATTATGATGTCAAATTTTATCAATTCATCTTTCTGTATTTTTAACTGATCTTAAGCACGAAACTATTAATTTTGCACAATTTTTTTCGCCTTTAACAAAAGCTCTGCTTTTTGTCCCTTCTCACTTCACCCTCATACGCGTTAACCCTTCTCGCTTACCCTCGCAATTTTATCGCTTTCCCTTCTCTGTTGTCACGTGCCAACTTTTTTCCCTATCCTGCTCATTTTTTTTTTACTCTTCGTCCCTAGCATTCCATTCGTCGTTGGAATGGACGGCAGCCGACGAACGTTTGCGTTTACGTATATGTATATATATATAGAGATATATATATTTCCACTCCCTCCCCTATATATATATATATATACATAGAGGAGGGAGTGGAAAATCTATATATATATATATATACGTAGACGCAAATGTTCGTCGGCTGCCGGAATATATATATATATAGGATTTCCACCCCCACCCCTATATATTATCCCTCTCGTCAGGCGCCACTGTCTGTTATGACTGAAAAGTTGGAGGATCGAGCAACAGTTAGAGTTCGAGCTTTCATCTTCTCTCTCTCTCTCTCTCCCCTTTTGAAAGTCTCGCAATCATCCCCTACTTTTTTCATCCCCCTCGTTCACCATTTGATTCGGTATATCCTCGTTAGCCTTCGCTATTCGAAACGTGGTCCGAGACATTCCTCGACGAGAGAGAAAGAGATGAGGGGTGGCTGGGCGGGGCGAAGGAGGGGGGGGGGGGGTGGAGAAGAGATGAGGGGGTGGGAGAGAGAGAGAGAGAGAGAAAGAGAGAGAGCATGTTCGTTCCTATTCAACTCGATAATAACACGTTTCTCGGACTTTGGGGTGTCTGATGGTACGTGCAATGCTGACACGGGCTCACGCGTGAAGAAAAATCTGTGAATCTGTCAGACGTGACGATGCCATCAATCGGCTACTAGCGAGCAATTTTATATATTTTTTTTTTACACTTAGATTAGACGATACTCGATAAGAAAAAAAATGTTTTTGAATATAATTCAAATAAAATCTTATTCCTACGACGTTTATTTGATTTTTTTTTTTTTTTACCCTAAAAATTGTATTTCAATTTTTGAAAAAAACGATTTTTTTCTATGCATAATCTAATTATTGGTAGGCAAAAAATCGAAAAAATCACCAGTCGATAAAAATAGAGGAAGATACGAGAATGGAGAAAAATAAGAGAAAATGTTCATGTGGACATTCAAGGCGATAAGAAACAATCGAAAGATCTTTTTGAGATTTTGTTCTCTCAATCGGTCCAGATAAAATTATTGTGTTTTTTCGAAATATTATTTCAGTTATTGTATGGGAAAGTAATACCTTCATTTACTTTTTTATCTCGGAGAGACTATCGTTTTGTATCAATATATATATCAATATATTTTGTGTGTATATATATATACAAAATACCTAGATATATATATTTATAGATAGATATATATATCTATTTATATATATATACATATACATATATATATATATATATATATATATATATATATATCGCCCCCGTCCAAATTAGATTGGGAAGAAGAAACGAGAGAAGCTCTATTTCTTTTGGTCCTGGCTGATGCATTTGTATGGTACTAGAACTATAGTAGCTATAGATAGCGAATGTTCGTACTACGTATATATATATATATATATATATATATATATATATCGTTCGCAATCACCTTGTTCATAGTGCAGACTGAGGTGACTAAGAATGAAAAGAACTGAGGAAATTGCAGACTCAAACGACATTGCCATCTCGATTCACGTATCTTTGAATGAGACCGGGGGGTGGGGTGGGGGGGGGGGAGGGTCGGGGGTTATAAATATATTATGAAACGATCGATCGAAAAATAAGAAAATATTAAGAATAAAAATGAAGTAAAATGCAGTGGGAGTATCGAGGGGAGGAAAAAAAAGTCTCACCAGAGTCCTATGGGGCTGAAAGAAAAAAAATTTCTCACGTATTTTTTCATCGCGTATTACTTTACTATTGATGACAGAATAATTAATATTTTCAAGAATTATTATTCCTGTCAAAAATACCATTTTGATAAATTCTTAAAAAAAAAGTTTTTTTTTTGATTACAAAAACAATATTGCTCGGAAGTAATTTTTTTTTTTTTCATCACGTATTACTTTTTTTCCGGAATGAAAAAAAAAAAATGAATTAATCGCAGAGATAATAATCGTATAATCAGGATTCACGGGGTGTAATTTTTAAATTAAAGAACGTCAGGTACGTCTTGTTGCATTAACGTTTCAATTTGTCCTCGTGGATGGATTTTGTATTGGCGGTCATTGTGCAGTGGAGGGAGGCAGGGAGGGGGAGAGAGAGAGAGAGAGAGAGAGAGAGAGAGAGAGAGAGAGAGAGAGAGAGAGAGAGAGAGAGACAGAGAGAGAGAGATATGGATCTGAGTGAGAATCAAGTCTGTCTTGGGGTGGCCTAACGGGGTGTATATCTGCCTTCGAGACTGATAACAAGTATGGGGTGGCTCACCCTCGACCATTTTCAAGCTCAAGGGGGTCATATTATACGCACACACACATATGTATACATATATATGTGTATATATATATATATATATATATATATATATATATATATATGTGTAGTTAGGAAAGTATGCTGGGCTGCCTGATGAAAATTCTTTATTTTCTGCGATACATATATATATACATATAATATTGTATACATGGTATATACTTAAGAATCTATCCTCGCTACCTGCTGTGCAAGTCATCAACTTCCATCGCGTCCTGCATCATGAGACATCGCGTTGACTCGACAGACAGGGAATCTACCCCTTTCCTATTTTCCATCGTATATATATATATAACGATGGAGATAATCAGGAGCCTTGATGAGGATTCTGTCACCTATAAATAAACGATATATATATATATATATATATATATATATATATATATATACGTACAAAAATAAATTTGATCCTCACTCTCTACCGTTCATACTAAAAAAATTATTTTTCTCGTGGATGAATCGAATACATCAAAATTATTTTTTCTCACTCGTATATTATTATTTTTTTTCGCTTTGAAGCCTGACATTTTTATAAAAAAAAATATTTGTCTCATGAGTTTAGCAAATAGATTTTATTTTTGCAATTATTCGTCAATATATATATATGTCAATTTGACAAAGTTTCATGTTGGAATAAAATATCCTCGGCAAAATATATTTCGCGGTTGCGGAAATAAATTAAAAAATAGGATAAAATAAAACAATGGAATAATTGACAAATTAAAAATAATTTCGATAAATATTAATAAAATTATTTTTCAACTTTGTCTCGATTAATTATGTAAAATTCTGTCAGGCTAAAAAAATCAGCTATCAGTATATCGACAATGGAATAATTATGGATTTTTCGATCTCTTCATATATGGATCTTCGTCAATATATATGCCAATTGACAAATTAGAAATAATTTCGATAAATATTAATAAAATTATTTTTCAACTTTGTCTCGATTAATTATGTAAAATTGTGTCAGGCTAAAAAAATCAGCTATCAGTATATCGACAATGGAATAATTATGGATTTTTCGATCTCTTCATATATGGATCTTCGTCAATATATATGCTAATTGACAAATTAGAAATAATTTCGATAAATATTAATAAAATTATTTTTCAACTTTGTCTCGATTAATTATGTAAAATTGTGTCAGGCTAAAAAAATCAGCTATCAGTATATCGACAATGGAATAATTATGGATTTTTCGATCTCTTCATTTATGGATCTTTGTCAATATATATGCTAATTGACAAATTAGAAATAATTTCGATAAATATTAATAAAATTATTTTTCAACTTTGTCTCGATTAATTATGTAAAATTCTGTCAGGATAAAAAAATCAGCTATCAGTATATCGACAAGGGAATAATTATGGATTTTTCGATCTCTTCATTTATGGATCTTCGTCAATATATATGCTAATTGACAAATCAAAAATAATTTCGATAAATATTAATAAAATTATTTTTCAACTTTGTCTCCATTAATTATGTAAAATTCTGTCAGCTTTAAAAAAATCAGCTATCAGTATATCGACAATGAAATAATTATAATCGCCGATTATGGTCTGTAGAGAAATCGATATTATGAATAAATATTTATCTCCCTCTCTCACGTAATTTCGATTTTACCAAATTTCTCCGACAAGTGTGAGTCCGGAGGTCTCTCAACGTTTCAATATTCACGTAAGAGGGGCGGGGGGGATTGAGAAAACGTTGAAGCTACGACATCAGATAGGGGGCGGTGAGGGGGCGGGGGGAGGGGGGAGATGACGCTCTCGGCAACGGCGGCGGAAGGCCATTAGCCAAATTGCGAGGTGTCTGCTCGTTGTACCGCTCTATTACCTTCCAGAGCAAGGATCTTCGCTGACTAGCATTTCTCTGTCCCTCTTCTTCTTCTCTCTCTCTCTTTCTCTCTGTCCCTCTTCTTCTCTGTCACCCTCCCTTTCTCTCTCTCTCTCTCTCTCTCCCTCCCTCTTCTTCTCTCCCCCCCACCCCTCTCCTCTCTCTCTCTCTCTCTCTCTCTCTCTCTCTCTCTCTCTCTCTCTCTCTCTCTCTCTCTCCCTCTCTCCCTCCCTCTCTCTCTCTCTCTCTCTCTCTCTCTCTCTCTCTCTCTCTCTCTCTCTCTCTCTCTCTCTCTCTCTCTCTCTCTCTCTCTCTCTCTCTCTCTCTCCCCCTCTCTCTCGCTCTCTCTTCCTTTCGTCATCCTTCGTTTAATCTTTCTCACTCCCCCTCGCAGCTCCTTTTTGGATTTCTCTTCTAACTGAGAGATCCCCGACGATCCTTCTGTCTCTCGTCCTTCGAGTTCCCCCGACTAAACGGGGAAAAATTGAGACTCGTCTCATTTTTCCCCTAACCTTGGGGTATTAGTCATTCCTTCGGCACCTACCACTCGCCTAACCTTCGCGGTGGATCCTACGAGTCCTTTTTTGCGTATGTTACGAATCGTGAGAGTTTCACTCGCAGATCGCACGGTCGATAATTTTTTTTCTTTTGCACCCTCGATTTTTTTTCATCCCTCCATAATCATTCGTAAACAATATCTGATTGTCTCAATATTAATTATTTATATTGCAAGCATGTTTAATCGCTGAAAACGTTTTTTTTCTTTTTTTTTTTTAATCTAAAAAGATTAAATTTACGTAAGTTGAACTGTAACCTTCGCGGTGAATCTTACGAGTCCTTTTTTGCGTATGTTACGAATCGTGAGAGTTTCACTCGCAGATCGCACGGTCGATAATTTTTTTTCATCTGCACCCTCGATTTTTTTTCATCCCTCGATAATCATTCGTAAACAATATCTGATTGTCTCAATATTAATTATTTATATTGCAAGCATGTTTAATCGCTGAAAACGTTTTTTTTCTTTTTTTTTAAATCTAAAAAGATGAAATTTACGTAAGTTGAAGAAAAATTTGTATTTTCATGAATTTTGATACTTTAGAAATAATTGAACTTAAATCAAAGTAAACGTTATTATTTATTCAAAATAAATGTCTGACTTAATCGAGTGAATGATTCGAGTCCCTCTTTGCATTAAATAAAATTCTTTCTGATCGAATATGTAAATTCGATGGGATTCGAAAAGATTTTTTGCGATTAAAATAAAATTATTGCTCAAATGAAATTGAAGTAAAATAAATAATGAAAAAATGGAGAAAAGTGAAGGAGAGAGTGACCGCGACACGGTTCGTCGAACTTTGCGCTCAAGCGTTTCTCTCTTTCTTTAAACTCGTCCGGCATTAAAAAAAAAAAAAAAAAAAAAAAAAAAAAACGTGACTGTGGTCTGAACAGAGATTTCTCTTTCCACTTATAAACGAGTCTCTTCCCTCTTATTCGCACTCTCACAATCAAATACCATTTCCTATGTGCATATATATATATATATATTTTTTAATAATTAAAATTTGTTATTTAGAAAAAAAAAATTAGAGGTCACTCGTTACCTAAATTCGCGAATAAGAACGCGAGAAGTTCACAGATTTCGTAGTCAGGACGAGCTTATTTTAACGAGAATTTTTTTTAAATCGATTTTCTTTACATTTTCATAACTATTTGAAGTATTTACATAAATTTTGATGATATATATATATATATATATATATGTATATAGGATTCAGAGGACTCCACGTAATATATATATATATATATTACGTCGAGTCCTTCAAATCCTTATTCTGCCTTCTCGCACCCTCACTGGATACAAAAACAAAGATACGATTAAGGTGAATTTTTAATAAAAATTTTTGGTTAAATGAACCAAGTAAAATCATTACTTTAAAAATATTTCGTTGCATTGAATGACCAAATGACATTCATAATTCAAAGATTGCCAAAGTTACAAAATATTTGAATTTTTTATTGCACGTCTTTGCGATATGTATGAATAATGAATGAATTTTCGAAAAATCATTTATATTTTTTGTCATCGAAGTATTAATATTACTGGTAAAAATTGACCTTACTGTCTGTCACAAGAGGATCTGGCAATACATTTTTTTATTTTTTTAAAATTTTTTTTTTCAACGAAAAAAAAGCTCGTTGCATTGCAAAACATAACATAGAGAACGAGAGAGTTGATAGCGTTGGGGATGAGTGAGGAAACGTGCCGGAGGGTACGTGTGTGTTCGCGTCGTTCTGTCCTAAAAATACAACTCGCGTGGCAAAGGATCAAAGCACCTTGCGCTCTGAAAATGTAACTTGTATATATATATATATATATAGTGAAGCTGAAAATGAAACTTATATATATATATATAGTGAAGCTCGCTTGTGCCCTATGAGCCACCTCCAAGTATATGAATGCGTGTGTGAGAGATGGCGGCAAGGAGGAGGGGGGAAGAGAGAGAGAGAGAGAGTGAGTGAGGGACAGGGAGGGAGGGAGAGAGAGCGAAGGAGTGGAGAGAAGGGAGAAGAGAATATTGACTCTCGCGAGTACATCTCGTGCTGTTGAGTTGGTAGAGCGTGCCATCTAGCGAGCTATTTATTTTACCTCTCTTGCGCGGCCCTCGTAGAGCGTATTTCGTCTACCAGTCAGCAACCCCCGCCCCCTCAACGTCTCATCATCGCGCCAAAGTCTCATCTGCTGTTCTTTCGTGCGTTGTTTCGCGACGACGAGCAAACTGCGCGCATACGAATATAGACTCTCGTTTCTCTTTCACTCTCGTGGCAATGTCGAGGTGTAAGACGGTAAAATTGTACTTATATATATGTGTATATATATATGTATATATATATATATATATATATATATATATATATGTATATCGATGAACGAACGAAAAAAGCGTGAAAAAATAAACGAAAATGAAAAGGGTATAGGAGGATAAAAAGGTCTCTCGAAATATTGGGGCAATATGGCCCGAGCAGCTAAGATGGACTAGTCAATATTTATGCGAATGCTTTTTTTTTTTTTTTCATTCAGTCTAATATAATTGTTGGAAAATGAAAGTATCGATACTTTCATTTTCACTTGGATCTTTTCGTATTTTAGAGTTCACACGTCTTCATTTTTTTTGTAGGTAAAAATTATAAATTTATTATCGTGCTAAAATCCTCAAATTTTCGAACTGAAACATCTCAATATATATTTCTTCTTATTATTATTATTATTATATTGCCTCTAGTACGTTGAGGGTATATATAACGCCGAAAACAAAAAAACAAAAATATGAAAGAAAAAAAAGCGAATCATTTCAAAATCGTTTTTTTCCATTCGTTCCTAAAAATATTAAAATTCTAAATTTTTATATATTGTAACATTCTAACTAGATTTTACACTTATTAAATGCGATTCGAATTCGAATTTTATAAATTTTACAAATATTTCAGTGGTCCATATTTCCCCACTTTACCCTATACCTGTGTATATATATATATATATACATATAAACATGAAGAGAGATGATGATTAATGCATCCAGGAGAGCCGACGAGAGGGTATCTCGGTCGGTTGGCCGAAATCCCCTCGAGGCTCTCTTTCTCCCTACTGTATATAGTCCATGTGTGTGTGTGTGTGTGTGTGTGTGTGTGTTTTCCTGCGAGAGATGCTTTCTGCAACGCGTTCACCAAATACCGTGGCAAAAGTCATGCTCACGCTGCCGTGTGGCTTCCAAAGTTTTGTCCGTCCTTTTGCCAAGCATATATATATATATATATATATATATATATATATGTATATATATATATATATGTATATATATATATATATATGTATATATATATATATGTATATATATATATATGTATATATATATATATATACGCGGGTATAGTTATACCACCACCGTTGATGGCTCTGCCGCTGCTTCTCTTGATGTTCTCGGGATTTTCTCTCTCGTCTGAGCGAGAGAGAGAGAGAGAGTGAGAGAGAGAGAGAGAGCTAGAAGCGAAAGGGGGAATTCCCCGGGCTCGGCGTGCGCCTGGACGCGCTAAACCGGACTCGGTGAGTCTCAGAGAGGACGATGTCGATATATATATATATATATATATATATACACCGAAGTTCATCTTTCGGTCCGTGTCGAATACAGTCAGCATATAATACACGTATATGCGCTTCCTGAGTCGTTATATATATATATATATGTATATCTATATATATATGTATGTATGCAATCCCTGATACTTGTCATGTATATAATCCACATCAGTATATACATATACGAGTCATCTTCCCTATATATGTGTATATATATATATATATACATACATATATATATATATATATATATATATATATATATACATATATACAGCCTATGTATTTGGCAGGTCCAAAGAGTGTGGAATTTCAAGCTTGTACGAATGAAACTTCTGCACGACGAGGGCAGCAATAGCAGCAGCACGTGAGCTCTATATGTTGCCTTTACTAATGCGCTTGGCGAGTGCAATACTGCCTGTTTCTACTCAGTGGCGAATAGAACGGAACGAGAGAGATACGACGAACTGGACGAAACTTCTATGGTGTAGAATACAGCGAGGCTACATCATATATATATATATATATATATATATTTACGTTTATGCATGTATATGCAACTATACATATATACACATACATGTATAGTTTGAGTACATATAAACTGACTCGCTATATATATGTACATTTATGCATGTATACAATATATATATATACCTATGTACATTTATGCATGTACAGTATACACATATACACATACATGTATAGTTTGAGTACATATAAACTGGCTCGCTATATATATGTACATTTATGCATGTACAGTATGCACATATATACATGCATGTTTACTTTGAGTACATATAAACTGGCTCGCTATATATATGTACATTTATGCATGTACAGTATACACATACACATATCTGTTTGGTTTGAGTACATATAAATTGGCTCGCTATATATATGTACATTTATTCATGTACAGTATACACATATACAAATACATGTTTACTTTGAGTACATGTAGACTGGCGCGTTATTACAGCTTGGCCGCCTCACGCGCCCACGCTTACATCAAAAGCGGATCACCTGTGAGTGTCTGCGTGAATATCTGTGAGGCTTTCCAAGTGTCTGTGAGTGTCGGTGGGTGTATAAGCATGTCCAGTGAGTGTACTTTATTATTATGAGTATATATGTGTATATATATATATATATATATATATATACGTATATGATGCTGGTTATATATGCCATGGCATCACTACTGAACTGCTGGTACAGCATCATCGCTACAGCATCCAAGAGAGAGCCAAGAGCTCGTTAAAGATCCTCTCTCGAACTTCGCGTACATATACAAGAGAGCTCTTCTCGCTCGATGCTGCTGATGCATCTTCTCTCTCTTTTGCTCACGAGAATACTCGAGTGGGTATGCAAACTCTCACTATATATATATATATTTATAATATGCATATATATATGTATATGTATATGTACGTGTATATATATGTATAGGCACTCTGGGAAGAAATATATATATATATTTAGGGAGAGAGATGAGGTGAGCAACGCGTATGCTTGTTCTGAGCGATCCCACCTGATGACAATCAGTAGCGAATTTAACTCTCGATCGATTCGTTTTTCAACGAAAAATTACACAGTAGACAGAATTATATTTTAAATGTGATTTTAAATTTTTTCTTTTTTTTTTTCGTTCCAACAATTAACATTTTATCGTTATATATCTCATCGTCTAAATACAATTGATAAAAATATTTCGAAAAATTTATGAATTATGATTGTGTGATCTTTCATTCGAATTTCAATTACGAAATAATAATAATAATAATAGGAAAAATGCAACCAAACTTTATCTATATTTATATATTTTTTTATCTACGATTTTTCTTCCCTAATCATTCGTTACAAAGACTTTTTTTTATTCTCCATATTCGTGCCAGTTATGAGAATTTCGACTCTATAACATGAAAATAATAATGATAATAATAATAATAAGGAAAGAGCGTGAGGCTTATGCGGCGGTGGCTATACGTGTGTGCTCGCCGTCTCTCTGACGACGAGCACAGAAAACGAGATGTCTCTCACGGGCTATACGTTGGTGGTAAAGGCTCTCTCTCTCTCTCTCTCTCTTTTGCTGAGTTTCTCTCCCTCTTGGTCTCTCTCTTGGTCTCTCCCTTGCTGGCTCTCGCTCTCTCTCTCTCTCTCTCTTGGTCTCTCTCTTGCTGTCTCTCTCTCTCTCTCTCTCTCTCTCTCTCTCTCTCTCTTGGTCTCTCTCTTGCTGTCGTTCTCGCTATTTCTCTCTCTCTCACTCTATCTCTCTCTCTCTCTTTTTCTCTCGGCCTCTCTTGCTGTTGCTCTCCCTGTCTCTCTCGCTCCCTCGCTCCCTCTCTCTTATCGTCTTGGTGTCGTTTTGCTCGTTTTGCGCTAGAGAGTATTCGTCGTCTCAACGTTCCCGAAGAGTCTTCTCGTCTTTTCGCTCCGCCAGTCTCACGTCTCTCGACGCTCTCGCTTCTCCCCCCCCCCCTCCCACCTTCCCCCACCCCCCACCCTCTGCCCAACCAACCCACTACCACTCCGTCCTTCATCGACTCTTCTACTCCTCTTCCCTCGTCATACGGGCTATATCTACTGCCAGTAGCTACGGCGCAACGTTATACTCGGCTACTGCTTCTCTCTCGCCACTTCGAGAGCGGAGACTCACACCGTTATATCTTGACGTCTCGTTCGCCTCTGCACATCCTCTCTCGTTTTCTTTTTCTTCTTCTTCTTCTTCTTCTTCTTATTCTTCTTTTTCTTCTTCGTCGTCTTCTTCTTCTTCTTCTTCTTCATCTCATCATCTGGTACTCGCACACACACACACACACACACACACACACACACACACACACACATACACACACACAGAAGAACGTTTCTGCAGAGCTCTACGATCTCCTCGCTCTCGCTTTTTAGCTCGGGTGCTTCCACCCTACACCTTTTCAGTCGTGCTCCCTTCTCGAGGAGTTTTTTTTTTTTTTTTTTTTTTTCAGTCTCTCGAACGAAGTCTTCGAGACTTTTTTTTTTCTGTTTTTTCGTCTTTGCTCCTATCCGGTCTTTGCCGCAGTCTATAGAGCGCCTGGTCGACCGGTATATCTGCCTTTCTCTCTCTCTCTCTTTCTCTCTCTCTCTCACTCGAGCTTCTCCTTTTCCTCTCGCTTTTCTTATCCCGGTTTCGTTTTTTTTTCTCCTCACCTCATATTCATGCGCCTTATTTTTCTTGGGCTCTTTTTTAGATTTTTTTCCTCCTCTACTCTCATACCTCCTGGCTCTCTTTTTTCTCGCACCCACTCGGCTGCTCTTTCGAGATATCATATTATTTTTAATTTTTTTTTTTCTATTTCTATACGCTCATATTTATTTTGTGAATAATTTTTGGCTACACTATATATGTCAAAATTTTCTTGTGTCAATGAGAAAATAAGAATTAATTGAATTAAAGGAAATTGGAGATATTTGCGAGCGAAGGATTATTAATTCGATTAAATTCATGATTATTCGTGAATTTCCACATTCACAAAGTTTATTTTATTCAAAATTTATATATTTTTTTTTTACATAAAATGTAATAATACAAAAATTAATGTACATTTACAAAAAATTTTTGCATACATATCCACACCAGATTTTTTTTTTGTAAAATCGTATAGTCATTTATGATACCGTAGAATATTTTACAGTCTTGCATTATAAAATAATAAAAGGAAAAACAGGATGAATATTTTCTACCTTTCCTGGAATTCTCTCTCTCTCTCTCTCTCTCTATATATATATATAATATAAATACTATATGCACATATATATATATATATATATATATATATAATATAAATACTATATACATACATATATATATATATATATATATAATATAAATACTATATACATACATATAGATATATATATAGTATTTAGAGGATACCCACATTCTGCGTGTATCTGGATTTTGCATTACTTACCCTGACCAGCTGTTGGTACGAGAATCGTGGGTACAAAGGGGTCGTATATATAGAGGGCGCCTCGGTGAGAGAAAAGAGGTGGAAAGGGGTAAGGGAAGAGCTCGAAGAGCACTTCAACTATATACATCGTCGAAAAACCTTGCATACATCCGGGTGGTGGATTGTGGTGGCGCGAGGTGGTGAGGGTCAAGAGGGTCGCGGTGGGGGGAGGGGCGGGGAGGGAGGGGGAGCTCTCGACGTTGCAGAGCTCTCTCTCTCGCATTCGCCCACGTTAAACATTCACCCAGCGCGGTCTGCGGTTCGAAGCTACGAGCAGAATTTAAAAAAAAGCCCCCCCCCCCCCCCCCCCTCGCAACGGTACGAGAGACAAAGAGAGATGTAAAGTTGAATATACAGAAAGATGGCACAGAATAAGACGAGAGAGCTAATGATGGAAAAAAATATACATATATATATATTTCTTTTTGGCAATTTCCGAAATTTTGACAAATTTAATATTTAAAATCCAAAATGAGTAGAAAAATTTGTGTAAAAAAAGGAAAAAAAAAAATCTCAAAATTAATTTCACAAAATTCAAACATTTGGAAGAAAAAAAAAATGACAATTAATCGAAACCGAATGAATAATTTATTGAAAAATTAACAATTGGCTGGGAGTAATAAAAAAAAAAAAAAAAAAGATTCCATTAAAATTGTCCATCTCTGGAATGATTTAAAATTCTATATGAGAATCAGGGTTGTAATCCTTTTCCTTTATGCTCGCAGAATACAGAGCGTGTGTGCGCGAGAGATGAGGCGAGTTATATGGTCGATACTGATATTATACAACCCTGGAAAATGGCCGTGTTAAAATGAACCGTTTCAACCCCCTGAATAATCCCTCAAAGGGAGGAAGTTTTCGTATATGCGTTTTGAGAGTAGAAAAAAAAAAAAAAAACCTCATTTCGACAACTCGGAGAGTCGAATAATCATATAGCGTTTGTAATGATGAAAGGGTCGTGCACCCCCCCACCCC
>CAVLGY010000045.1:10000-12740 GCA_963669185.1 Dyspetes luteomarginatus | reverse complement strand
AAAAAAAAAAAAAAAAAAAAAAAACAAAACAAAAAATTAACACTTTTCCAATGAATTAAGATTGATCGATAAATTAAATTTAATTGTTTCGTTTGATAATTGGACTTTTTTTTTTTTTTCATTCCTTATAAGCCATGATTTAGTATTGCTAGTAAAAAAAAAAAAAAAAACATTGCTGATATGCGTGATAAAAATAAAATAAAAATTCTCACCTCTCCATTACATCCGTTCCCACGGACTATTCGATGCGGTAAATACTCGCACTGAAACCTTCGACTCTCGATATATATATATATATATATATATTGAGAGATTTATGTAGAAATGTTAAAGTATGTATTGTATAAATGTATCAAACTTTATACTCGCCACATCGGTTTGTTACAACTATATATATATAGTTGTAACAGGCCGATTCGGTTTGCATGTAAAATGTAAAACCGATGCGATGTGCTGCTGCTGTATTCCACCGGATCGGTGGATGGAAACTCGAGCGTCCGAGCCAACTCGAGTATAACGCGAATTCGTCACGGCTCGCGCGGTGGCCACACAACGTCGAAGAAAAGGTTTCCTTATAGTTTATTCTACTACTTGATAGATATATATATATATATATATATATATATATATATATATATATTCTTGTATACGACCAACGCCGTGATTCCCTGACTTTTGCTGCTGTGGCTCTGTTGCTGCTCCTGCAGTCTCTCGAAACACGCCAAAGAGAGCCATAGCGGCTGATATTTTACGGGAGGCGCTCGAGCGAAAAGCTTCAACGAACTACAAGTCGACGGAGAGCAGCAAAAGCAGAAGAAGAAGAAGAGGAGAGTCCCGTCGGCCAGTTCTGGCATCGATTCGCGGACAAGTTTCGTTTCGGTCCGCATCTTTTTTCTCTTCTCTATATTTTTTTCTTCTTCCCTTCTTCTCCCTCTCTCTCTCTCTCTCTCTCTCTTTCTTGCTGCATTCGCTTCGATCGTACTGCACGCTCGAATCGACCGGGGCATCATTCTTATTCGCCGGAGGCATCGATATTTCGGGCCCAGAAAGACGAGACGACGAATCCACACGCACACACGAACGCGACCATTTTGATTTATGAGTTCCAGGGAGAGTGAAAAAGTATCCGACGAAATTTGGGCCACTTTTTTCTTTGCTCTATTCTGGAAATCGAATTTTCCATCATTCCTCTCTCTCTCTCTCTTTTTTTTTTTTAATTTTTTTATTCTCTTTCACGTTCTCTCGTATTCGCACCTTTGCCCGTTTATATTCCAACATGGAAGATTTATGATCTAAAATTTCACAGGTGAATCATCATTAACTTTGTACAAGAATCGAATCTTCGGTGCTCAATTTTTTGTTTTTTTTTATTTTTTATTTTTTTACTATCTGACGTATTTTTTTTCTCATTTATTCGCATTAGCTCAGAGTCTCGCGGCCAAGAAGATAAAAATCAGGGCGTAATTTTCGTTAATTTTATTTTCTTCGTTAAATCGGGCACGGGCCTTGTGGAATTCTTGGGCCGAGACTGGCGTCGAGGGTGAAGGAGAGAGACAAACAGCGAGAGAGAGAGAGAGAGAGAGAGAGAGAGAGAGGTCTTTGCGGTGTATACACAAGCAGAGGAGCCGATCGGAATGTTCCTTCTTCCTTTCGGTCGTGGGTACCTTATATACCCATTACCACGACAACCGGAACCACGGTAACGCTTGGAAATTTCTCGTTCTTGGGAAATTATATTTCGGTCCCTTGTATATAGCCAGCCATATATACATACATACATATATATATATATATATATATATATATATATATATACGTACTCTCGTCTTATCTTCGTGGTATGTATATGAGCCACATTTTATCTCAATTTTTTTTTTTTTTCTTCTCAAAGCCTGCGGTAAACATGTATCGACGTTTCAGGCTCTTACAAATTTACTCGAGTAATTTTTTTTTCCTTTTTTGTCCTATCTCTGTAATAGTTTATTGTCTAAAAAAAAAAAAAAAAAAAATGGTCCCTCGACTTGAAAAAAAAAAAAAAACTCGAGAGTATTTTTCGAGTGCAGTTGAATTTTTCGCTTGTAAATGAGATGAAAAGAGAGGAAGAAGAAAAAGAAGAAGAAGAAAAAAAAATCATACGTTAGTGAAATATACGCAGGTATTTCGAGTGGGAAGAAGAGTTTTTGGTCGTGTATGAGAGAGAGAGGGAGAGAGAGAGAGAGAGAGAGAGAGAGAGAGAGAGAGAATGCCCCGGGGCGCTATGGTAACTCGAGACGTTGCTGGTACGGTAAGTACGAGATGGTAGGTTAGAGGAAGGACAGTGTAGAAGTAGCCTTGTTGGTGTTTTGTAGACAAGCAGAGAGAGAGACAGGCAGAGCGAGAGTGGGAGGGAGAGAGAGAGAGAGAGAGAACGCTCGATGGGGATGTTTTATCTCTCGTTCCTTTTCTCAGGCTCTTCTTCTTCTTCTTTTTCTTCTTCTTCTCGCTGCGATAGCCCGACGAGACTCTGCCCGGGGACCATTTATGGCATACCGATAGGGCCTCTGTGTGAACCAAACACACACACACACACACATATATATAAATATATATATATATATATATATATAAGAAAAATAACGAGTAGATCTCTGCCCTGGCACCGCTATATCGCCTTTTACCTTTTACCGGTCGCTCTTCTCATCTCACCGATTAGATGTGCCCGTATATAACCGTGCAATATCGCTCATTGCGGTCTTAGCTC
>CAVLGY010000044.1:10000-30683 GCA_963669185.1 Dyspetes luteomarginatus | reverse complement strand
AGAGAGAGAGAGAGAGAGAGAGAGAGAGAGAGAGAGAGAGAGGGAGAGAGAGAGAGAGAGAGAGAGAGAGAAACATAGAGAGAGGGCAGGAAAAAAAGAGAGAGAGAGAGAGAGAGAGAGAGAGAGAGAGAGGGAGAGAGAGAGGGAGGGAGGGAGAGAGAGAGAGAGAGAGAGAGAGAATACACTATTCGTGTACATAAACCACTCAACTCTGGTATACAAGATGGGCGCGAACATTTTAGCACACACCCGTGAAGCTTTGATCGAGCGGTAATTCGCTTAAATCGTTCCTATCTCGATTTGTATATTAACCGAGTCTGTCGCGCCTCTGCGTTGGTGTCGCGTCTCGAGCCAGGAGAACCCTCGAGACAATTCAATAAGTCGATACTAAACCAGATGAAATGCTACTGCACGATATCTCTACTATCTACATGTATATATATATATTACACACACATATATATATATATATAGTATAGTATATATAGATATATATATATATATATAGTACAGTATAGTGTATATATATATATATATATACATACAGAAGCGGTATTAAATCTTCCATCCCAATCTGATTGTACTGGTGTGAACGTAGTCAGCTATGGGAAATCGACGTTAACCTCAATATTACGAAATACGATCCCAGCATCAAATACGATCGGCATGAGATCGGCATGTACCAATTTGATAAAAAAAAAAAAATATATAACCAATCAACAAGAAATATCATAATGGGATAAACTGAGTCAACTCTAAATTGTTTTTTAGTAATTTTTAGAATTCTTCGAATTCACCAAAAAGATCGAAATTTTTCGATCTTTTTGGGATATTTGGGGACAGCAAACATTAACTCGAGAATTAAAAAAATTATGGTGACAAAATAATCTCAATTATAATCAATGATATAAAAATAAAACTTTATCTAAAAATTCATGTGAATTGTTTGAAAAAATTATTTTCTTTGCAATGAATAAAAATTCTCGTTTAATCGATTCGTTGGAGAATGCCATGATTGCCCCACGAAAGTCAATTCCAGTTAAACGTACTCAGTGTTTTACTTCCATTTTCTATATATATATATATATATATATATCTCTTATCCAATAACGATTTGCAGCCTTATATATATATATATATATATATATATATGTATCTCTTATCCAATAACGATTTGCAGCTTTATATATATATATATGTACACATATATATATATAAATCGTTATTGGATAATAGATATATACATATATAGAAAACGGTTATATATAGACAAATCGTTGTTGCAAAATTCTTGGCCGTTAAGGTTTTCCTCACACGTCCATATCACGAGCCATGTCTGTCTTGTCAGGCTGTTCGTTTTACAGCCCCAAATTCATATCCCTGCTCAATTCCCAAAAACAGCCCTCACTGGTATCTCCTACGCCGAGGATATAAACGAAAATGTGTGTTTGTGTCCGTTACACATATCGAATTTATATAGTGTGACTCGTGTCCAAAAAACAAGGTATCAGGCCAATAAATGGCTATGAAATTACAGGTAATTGCATGTGGCCCAGCGATGCATAGCTCGAAGGGGATGTCACGCGATCGGAATTGCACCCCCCGCCTCGGCCCTGGTCCTCCCACACCCCCGAGCCGTAACAAAAGCCCTTTTTACGAGCCTCTACTCGCGAGTTTCTCGTGTTTCACCAATTATGGATTTACTAATACGAGTCAGGTGTGTGACTTGTAATGTATGTATGTATGTGGACACATATATACATATATATGCATGTATCTATATATATATATAAACATGCATGTATGTATATATATATATGTGTGCACTGAATACCAATGTGGAATATACATATGTACATATGTACATATGTACGAGTATAGATTTTTTGAAAATTGTATACGACGTGATTTAACAAACACGACCGATTGTTGCGAAAGTCAAGCTGCACTTTACGGTCGTTAGAGACACCTCACGTATATTGGTCGGGATATTTTTTATCGGCAATACAGACATTATTTAGTAGTTAATAGTTTGGTATTTAGTAGTTGCTTTAACTATAAAACAATTGAGTTAGCCATAAAATAATTGCGTTAGCTATAAAATAGTTGCGTTAGCTATAAAATAGTTGCGTTAGCCATAAAAAAATTGCGTTAGCTATAAAATAATTGAGTTAGCTATAAAATAGTTGCGTTAGCCATAAAATAATTGCGTTAGCTATAAAATAGTTGCGTTAGCTATAAAATAGTTGCGTTAACTATAAAACAATTGCGTTAGCTATAAAATAGTTGCGTTAGCCATAAAACAATTGCGTTGGCCATGAAACAATTGCGTTAGCTATAAAATAGTTGCGTTAGCTATAAAACAGTTGCGTTGGCCATAAATCAGTTGCGTTAGCTATAAAATAGTTGCGTTAGCTGTAAAATAGTTGCGTTAACTATTAAACAATTGAGTTAGCTATAAAATAATTGAGTTAGCTATAAAATAGTTGCGTTAGCTATAAAATAATTGCGTTAACTATAAAGCGTTAGCTATAAAATAATTGAGTTAGCCATAAAACAGTTGCGTTGGCCATAAAACAATTGCGTTGGCCATGAAACAATTGCGTTAGCTATAAAATAGTTGCGTTAGCCATAAAACAATTGCGTTGGCCATGAAACAATTGCGTTAGCTATAAAATAGTTGCGTTAGCTATAAAACAGTTGCGTTGGCCATAAATCAGTTGCGTTAGCTGTAAAATAGTTGCGTTAACTATAAAACAATTGAGTTACCTATAAAATAATTGAGTTAGCTATAAAATAGTTGCGTTAGCTATAAAATAGTTGCGTTAACTATAAATCAATTGAGTTAGCCATAAAATAGTTGCGTTAACTATATATCAAGTGCGTCAACTATAAAACAATTGAGTTAGCTATAAAATAATTCAGTTAGCTATAAAATAGTTGCGTTAGCTATAAATCAATTGCGTCAACTATAAAACAATTGAGTTAGCTATAAAATAATTGAGTTAGCTATAAAATAGTTGCGTTAACTATAAAACAGTTGCGTTAACTATAAAATAGTTGCGTTAACTATAAATCAGTTGCGTCAACTGATTTTAACAATAAAAATTTTATGTTAAATCATCATTGTCCTCATTTAATAGTTATTGATATTCCTGTCAGTACAAACATGTGTGCCAGCAAAGAGTCAAATGCCTAATATGTCTCCATGTATATATTCTTCAATTCCATTATCTCCTTTCAACCCACAAACACTTATTTTACCACGAGATGGACACATCCAACGAAATTGATTCTTCAATTTCGTCTCGCATATTAGCAGATAAAACGTCAAACTTAACCCATGCAGAGAGACGCGAGCCGCTATAATTGCGGCCGAATCAGAGAATGGTTTTGATCTGCTGCCCTGATGGCACGATGCCGCTCACGGTGACCATAAGCATGGATAATAGAGCCGTTGTCGTTTAGTTTCGAGATTACGATTAAGGGGTCCTGACTCGATACGAGACGAAGCAAAGGCATATAAGAGGGATAACAAAAAAAAAACATTCGACCTAGCCCAGCTATATATATATACATATATGTACATATATATATGTATATATATATATGTATAAAAAAAATGAAAAAAATGAAAAAAAAAAAAAAAGACTGAGACAGGGAAGAGGTGGGACCAGGACGCGCGATCCATTAGTAGACACGTCAATTCAACTCACGAGAACCGAGAGAAAAATCGAGGAGAGCAGACGGTCTGCTGCCTCAGCTTTGCCGAGAGTCGAGAGATCTTTCTTCCCTTTTTAGCCGCTCGACTCTTTTTTTTTTCTTTCTTTCCTTTTTAATATATTATACTTATTAGTGGGCGCCCTATACTAACTGACTCGATCACGCGCTTACCCACCCTTATCTGATTAAGAATTTTTATTCTATTCGAGTCATGATATATATGGGGCATTTCATTTCGAATAAATCTAAAATTCACCCTAAACTTTCAGTATTCTTCGGCCAACTGTGACAATTATTTTATCATAAATTAATATTGGCATGAATATAAAAAATTTTGGGCCTGCGAGTTGAGTTCATTTAGCTTAGAATGTCCTATATATAGGACATTTTAAAGCTAAATTAACACGCAAATATATATATATATACATGAGTCTTTTTGCCACTGGCCACTTCTTCACCTCATCTTTGTACTCCTCGTTCAATATTCATGTAATTTTTTCTTCTCAGTCTTGTTCTTGAGATTCTGGCTAGTTGAGGCGAGCAGTATAATTATTAATGATAATTCGATCAGTTAGACAAGATTGTGGTCTCTTGAGAGCTTTTTCAGTATACGAAAATAAAAATTGTTGGGGTTGTGAGTTGAGTTAATTTAACTTATAATGTCCTATATGTATATATATGACATTTTAAAGCTTCATTAACGTGCATATATATATATATGAGCCTTTTTGCCACTCGCCACTTCTTCACCTCATCTTTGTACTCCTCATTCAATATTCATATAATTTATTAACTATAATTCGATTAGTTAGACAAGATTGTGGTCTCTTGAGAGCTTTTTCAGCATACGAGGATGAAAATAAAAAATTTTGGGGTTGTGAGGTCAGTTAATTTAGCTTATAATGTCCTATATGTATATATATGACATTTTAAAGCTTAATTAACGTGCATATATATATATATATATGAGCCTTTTTGCCACTCGCCACTTCTTCACCTCATCTTTGTACTCCTCATTCAATATTCATATAATTTATTAACTATAATTCGATTAGTTAGACAAGATTGTGGTCTCTTGAGAGCTTTTTCAGCATACGAGGATGAAAAAAAAAAATTTTGGGGTTGTGAGGTCAGTTAATTTAGCTTATAATGTCCTATATGTATATATATGACATTTTAAAGCTTCATTAACGTGCATATATATATATATGAGCCTTTTTGCCACTCGCCACTTCTTCACCTCATCTTTGTACTCCTCATTCAATATTCATATATTTTATTAACTATAATTCGATTAGTTAGACAAGATTGTGGTCTCTTGAGAGCTTTTTCAGCATACGAGGATGAAAATAAAAAATTTTGGGGTTGTGAGGTCAGTTAATTTAGCTTATAATGTCCTATATGTATATATATGACATTTTAAAGCTTCATTAACGTGCATATATATATATATGAGCCTTTTTGCCACTCGCCACTTCTTCACCTCATCTTTGTACTCCTCATTCAATATTCATATATTTTATTAACTATAATTCGATTAGTTAGACAAGATTGTGGTCTCTTGAGAGCTTTTTCAGCATACGAGGATGAAAATAAAAAATTTTGGGGTTGTGAGGTCAGTTAATTTAGCTTATAATGTCCTATATGTATATATATGACATTTTAAAGCTTCATTAACGTGCATATATATATATATATGAGCCTTTTTGCCACTCGCCACTTCTTCACCTCATTTTTGTACTCCTCGTTCAATATTCATATAATTTATTAACTATAATTCGATTAGTTAGACAAGATTGTGGTCTCTTGAGAGCTTTTTCAGCATACGAGGATGAAAATAAAAAATTTTGGGGTTGTGAGGTCAGTTAATTTAGCTTATAATGTCCTATATATATATATATATGTGAAATTTTAAAGCTTAATTAACGTGCAAATATATTATATATATATATATATGAGTCTTTTTGCCACTCGCCACCTCTTCACCTCATCTTTGTACTCCTCGTTCAATATTCATATAATTTATTAACTATAATTCGATTAGTTAGACAAGATTGTGGTCTCTTGAGAGCTTTTTCAGCATACGAGGATGAAAATAAAAATTGTTGGGGTTGTGAGTTGAGTTAATTTAGCTTATAATGTCCTATATATATATATGTGACATTTTAAAGCTTAATTAACGTGCATATATATATATATATGAGCCTTTTTGCCACTCGCCACTTCTTCACCTCATCTTTGTACTCCTCATTCAATATTCATATAATTTATTAATGATAATTCGATTAGTTAGACAAGATTGTGGTCTCTTGAGAGCTTTTTCAGAATACGAAAATAAAAATTGTTGGGGTTGTGAATTGAGTTAATTTAGCTTATAATGTCCTATATATATATATACATGAAATTTTAAAGCTTAATTAACGTGCAAATATATTATATATATATATATATATATGAGTCTTTTTGCCACTCACCACCTCTTCACCTCATCTTTGTACTCCTCGTTCAATATTCATATAATTTATTAATGATAATTCGATTAGTTAGACAAGATTGTGGTCTCTCTGGCTAAGCAGGACATTGGACGTGTCCTCTTTCCTTCTTGGTCTCGGCCTCTCCAGACCTCGTTTGCCTTCAATGCTCTTATAAATTCTCAACTTTTTTTTTCCTCCTTTTTTTCTCTCGTCCACTTTGGTCATCGCGAAGCACTCCAATGAGGATTCTGCTGTGTGGACCGATCCACCTAGATTATCCGCGGTCGCGAGCCCATAATGATGGACGAGAGATGAGAGATGAAAAAGAGAGAGAGAGAGTTTGACTCAGGCAGAGCACAGTAGCAGCCACAAATTGCCAGCAATTAAATTTTTTACTCCACGAAAAAAAAATCTTCCAATACGACGTTTACCGAATTAATCAGCTTTTATTTTTAAATAATTTTTACTGAAGGCAAAAACAAAATATTCTCATATTGTTAAAGTACTAAAGAACAAAATGTGGATCAAATAAATACTCAATTCTGAATTTGAATTTTTTTTTCCTAACTGAAAACATTCACAAGATCGTTACTGAATTTACGAGGATGCTCAACGACATGGTAGTTTGTTCAATTTTTTTTTTTTTTTTAATTGTAAATTCTTTCAATGTTTATTTAATTATTTGAATGCAAGTATAGATAAAAATGAGCCACAAACTAATCGCTCTTGCAATTGCCAAGAATGATTTTTTTTTTCCTAACTGAAAATATTCACAAGATCGTTACTGAATTTACGAGAATGCTCAACGACATGGTAGTTTGTTCAATTTTTTTTTTTTTTAAATTGTTAATTCTTTCAATGTTTATTTAATTATTTCAGTGCAAGTTTAAATAAAAATGAGCAACAAACTAATCGCTCTTGCAATTGCCAAGAATGAATTTTTTTTTCCTAACTGAAAATATTCACAAGATCGTTACTGAATTTACGAGGATGCTCAACGACATGGTAGTTTGTTCAATTTTTTTTTTTTTAAATTGTTAATTCTTTCAATGTTTATTTAATTATTTGAGTGCAAGTTTAAATAAAAATGAGCAACAAACTAATCGCTCTTGCAATTGCCAAGAATGATTTTTTTTTCCTAACTGAAAATATTCATAAGATCGTTACTGAATTTACGAGGATGCTCAACGACATGGTAGTTTGTTCAATTTTTTTTTTTTTTTTAATTGTAAATTCTTTCAATGTTTATTTAATTATTTGAGTGCAAGTATAGATAAAAATGAGCCACAAACTAATCGCTCTTGCAATTGCCAAGAATGAATTTTTTTTTCCTAACTGAAAATATTCATAAGATCGTTACTGAATTTACGAGGATGCTCAACGACATGGTAGTTTGTTCAATTTTTTTTTTTTTTAATTGTAAATTCTTTCAATGTTTATTTAATTATTTGAGTGCAAGTATAGATAAAAATGAGCCACAAACTAATCGCTCTTGCAATTGCCAAGAATGAATTTTTTTTTCCCAACTGAAAATATTCACAAGATCGTTACTGAATTTACGAGAATGCTCAACGACATGGTAGTTTGTTCAATTTTTTGTTTTTTTTAATTGTAAATTCTTTCAATGTTTATTTAATTATTTGAGTGCAAGTATAAATAAAAATGAGCCACAAACTAATCGCTCTTGCAATTGCCAAGAATGATTTTTTTTTTCCTAACTGAAAATATTCACAAGATCGTTACTGAATTTACGAGAATGCTCAACGACATGGTAGTTTGTTCAATTTTTTGTTTTTTTTAATTGTAAATTCTTCCAATGTTTATTTAATTATTTGAGTGCAAGTATAGACAAAAATGAGCCACAAACTAATCGCTCTTGCAATTGCCAAGAATGAATTTTTTTTTCCTAACTGAAAATATTCACAAGATCGTTACTGAATTTACGAGGATGCTCAACGACATGGTAGTTTGATCAATTTTTTTTTTTTTTTAATTGTTAATTCTTTCAATGTTTATTTAATTATTTGAGTGCAAGTTTAAATAAAAATGAGCAACAAACTAATCGCTCTTGCAATTGCCAAGAATGATTTTTTTTTTCCTAACTGAAAATATTCATAAGATCGTTACTGAATTTACGAGGATGCTCAACGACATGGTAGTTTGTTCAATTTTTTTTTTTTTTTTAATTGTAAATTCTTTCAATGTTTATTTAATTATTTGAGTGCAAGTATAGATAAAAATGAGCCACAAACTAATCGCTCTTGCAATTGCCAAGAATGATTTTTTTTTTCCTAACTGAAAATATTCATAAGATCGTTACTGAATTTACGAGGATGCTCAACGACATGGTAGTTTGTTCAATTTTTTTTTTTTTTTAATTGTAAATTCTTTCAATGTTTATTTAATTATTTGAGTGCAAGTTTAAATAAAAATGAGCAACAAACTAATCGCTCTTGCAATTGCCAAGAATGATTTTTTTTTTCCTAACTGAAAATATTCATAAGATCGTTACTGAATTTACGAGGATGCTCAACGACATGGTAGTTTGTTCAATTTTTTTTTTTTTTTTAATTGTAAATTCTTTCAATGTTTATTTAATTATTTGAGTGCAAGTATAGATAAAAATGAGCCACAAACTAATCGCTCTTGCAATTGCCAAGAATGATTTTTTTTTTCCTAACTGAAAATATTCATAAGATCGTTACTGAATTTACGAGGATGCTCAACGACATGGTAGTTTGTTCAATTTTTTTTTTTTTTTAATTGTAAATTCTTTCAATGTTTATTTAATTATTTGAGTGCAAGTATAAATAAAAATGAGCCACAAACTAATCGCTCTTGCAATTGCCAAGAATTTTATGTGTTTGTGCGCGTATTTGTCGCGTAGAGTATCGTTTTTCTCTTTGAAACTATATAGAAGCTCGTCGGCAAAACTCTCGCGGTCTCGACGACAAATTAGTCCTGGCGAGCTGTGCCCGCGTTTTACCGATGGGAGAGTCGTAGCGAGAGGGTAATGTCGAGGAGATCTCAACGCGATACTAACGATTTTCCAATTATACGCTGACATTGCCACGCGACAGGAGTATATATATATATATATATGTATATATATTCATATATGTGTATATATATATATATATATATTTGTGTATATATTCATATACATGTATATATATACATATATGTGTATATATATATATATATATATTTGTGTGTATATATTCATATATATGTATATATATACATATATTTGTGTATATATATATATATATATATATACACACGCACAGTCTGATATAATAGAATGGCGACAAATGCTCGACGTCATACTACTCGGTATACGTATCGTGTTGCACATCCTGGGGGACCGATCGAACCAACAGACACGACATGCACGATTGCCTTAACAACCTTGTTGTTATTATTATCGTTAAAAAAAAAAAAAAAAAAAAAATCAACGATGCTGCGGATAAGCTATGAACTAATTAACAATCGCGTGCTCAAAACGAATAATCTTAACATTTGAAACAATTGATGGCAAGGACTGAATTATTTTTGGTGCGTGGGAAAGATTGAACGAGTTCATCGTATATGGCGACGCGAATAGTTCGAGGCGACGCGACGCCCGCCGTCGGACGATTGAAATTGGTTCGTTGATGGAGAACCGCCGGTGATAAATTTCAATGAGACATTTTGAATTGGTAAATTGATTGAAAAGTTGGAAAAACTTTTTTTTTTTTTTTCATTACCTTTGTGAGGGAAAATTTATAATATTGAAAACTTGATAAGGGTAGAGAAATTGAAGAAAAAAAAAATCTCTTTATTAATTTTTGTTTTATTATTCGAAATTTTAGGGTTAACTCGACTAAAGTTAATTTAATAACTGAGGCTACCTCAAGTTTCGTAATAAACAAAATTATCTGATATCGAATTTATTGGTATAAAAGAATATTAATTAGACAAATTATGTCCTAACATCACAAACGTCAATGATAAAATGCCAGAAATATATACAAATATTTGTACCATCCCTGTTACCCTGCTGGTACCACAAAGTCCATGGTACTTTGTGGTCAATCGATATTTTTTGACTCATAAGTAGTGAAATCGAAACGACAGGCCTCAACTAAGATGACTGAATTAACAAAAAGTGAATTAAATAATTTCTGAAAAAAATATTTTTTGACTCATAAGTAGTGAAATCTAAACGACAGGCCTCAACTAAGATGACTGAATTAACAAAAAGTGAATTGAATAATTTCTGAAAAAAATATTTTTTGACTTATAAGTAGTGAAATCTAAACGACAGGCCTCAACTAAGATGAATTTATTAACAAAAAGTGAATTGAATAATTTCTGAAAAAAGTTAGAAGATTTCAGCACGAGGGCGTAATGAAAAAAAAGTTGATAAATTTGAAAAACCCTCGTGGGGTATTTCAGGATTTAAGTTAATATGACAGGCCTCAACTAAGATGACTGAATTAACAAAAAGTGAATTAAATAATGTCTGAAAAAAATTAGAGGCTTTCAGCACGAGGGCGCAATGAAAAAAAAGTTGATAAATTTGAAAAACCCTCGTGGGGTGTTTCAGGATTTAAGTTAATATGACAGGCCTCAACTAAGATGACTGAATTAACAAAAAGTGAATTAAATAATTGCTGAAAAAAATTAGAGGCTTTCAGCACGAGGGCGCAATGAACAAAAAGTTGATAAATTTGAAAAACCCTCGTGGGGTGTTTCAGGATTTAAGTTAATATGACAGGCCTCAACTAAGATGACTGAATTAACAAAAAGTGAATTAAATAATGTCTGAAAAAAATTAGAGGCTTTCAGCACGAGGGCGCAATGAACAAAAAGTTGATAAATTTGAAAAACCCTCGTGGGGTGTTTCAGGATTTAAGTTAATATGACAGGCCTCAACTAAGATGACTGAATTAACAAAAAGTGAATTAAATAATGTCTGAAAAAAATTAGAGGCTTTCAGCACGAGGGCGCAATGAACAAAAAGTTGATAAATTTGAAAAACCCTCGTGGGGTGTTTCAGGATTTAAGTTAATATGACAGGCCTCAACTAAGATGACTGAATTAACAAAAAGTGAATTAAATAATGTCTGAAAAAAATTAGAGGCTTTCAGCACGAGGGCGCAATGAACAAAAAGTTGATAAATTTGAAAAACCCTCGTGGGGTATTTCAGGATTTAAGTTAATATGACAGGCCTCAACTAAGATGACTGAATTAACAAAAAGTGAATTAAATAATGTCTGAAAAAAATTAGAGGCTTTCAGCACGAGGGCGCAATGAACAAAAAGTTGATAAATTTGAAAAACCCTCGTGGGGTGTTTCAGGATTTAATTTTTATTCTGTCAGATAAAAATTGAATACTAACAAAGACGATATTGTAAACATGAAGCGATCAAATTGTCAATAATTTCATTAAAATTGTAATATGTTACCAGTATTTTCTTGCGTATCCCGTGATGATTGCTCGATCTCGTCGTGATTCCTTTTCCGGACGGCACGTCCGAGAATCGCGTCTATGCTGTGTCTTGGCACGTTACTGGCAGTTTGTTTTGGTAAAACCATATCTTGGCTGTTCTGAGAGCTCGACGTCTCCACCAGTTGTTGCGAATCCATAATTTCCACGTTTCAGTGATAAAATTTTTCAGCGAGTCCTGAATATGCTCAATGACGAAATTTCTTAATCCAAAAAAGATTTCGCTACGATTGAATCGATTTCACACAGCTTTGTTAATTTTGCTTAAAGCTTCACTTTGATTACAACGACCTTCCTGTCTAAAAAGCCCCCTCGATTATGGACAAAACCATGAAAATATTACCGGAATAATCCAAAAATTCATTACTCTCATTAAAACAGTAAAAAAAAAAAAAACTTTTCATGAGAATATAAAAACGACGACGTAAATTAAACAAACGACGTAAATTAAATTCGTCACTGACTCATCGTAGCAATTAATTGAGAATTTACGGCGCACGATAAAAAAAAAACTATAGAAAAAGCATTTTTTTTTTTTTTCCCCACTATCCGGAGTAATCATTCCATATTTTGCTAAGTTAGAATGACACTTTGACGTTCTTTACGGATGAGTTATCGCCCTTTTCCATCAAAATCCATCCATAAAAATTATCACTGGATTAAAAAATAGAGTTAACACACGTTGCACCCTCTCGCGACCTCTGACCTCTCTCTCTATCATCACGTCCCCATCACTTTAGTCCGCACCAACTTTTAACCTTTTAACTTTTAAAACGGTCCAAGTATCGGTCAAACTTTTAATCGGTAAATCATATGATCATTTTCACTGATCGATCGATCGATCCTTCAATTAAACTGGAAAGTCTCTGATCACATCCTGAAACGATCAATAATGTTTGGATTTTTTTTATTTTTTTTTTCTTTCCTTTACAAATGTTTGATCGTTCGTTTCTTGAGAAAGACAAAGTGGCGGCAACTGCTAGGCAAAAGCCAAACCGTATTTAGCCCGATAGAGTTCTCGTCTCTCGCGAGGGGTTGTTGAGCGTGCGTTGTGCCAGCGTGTACTAGCCGGCCTGGCTGCTAGTTTGCGGGCATTAGCAGGGCACGAGCCACCGCTACGAAGCGACCTTTCGCGTTCGCCTCGGGATATGGGGGAGTCGCGGTGTTCAACCAAGAGTGAGACACCCAAATCCAAACTATTCACGAGATTGAACAAGGAGAAAAAGCATCGAGCGTGGCTTAAGGTAAAGCCTGGATTCTGGTGAATATAACGAGGGCAGGACCTGGAATGAGAGGCGTTACCACTTTCGACCAATGGCGGGCTTAGCCTCCGCTGTCAGAGCCAATAAACGACGATTTTCGAGAACATGGCGAGATCAGGGGTGCTCAATTTTCAGCTTTCAGTAGGGGAAGATTGTGTAATCGAGTCCGGGAGCTCGACAGGAGTGATTTCGCCGTCTACTCTCTCTCTCTCTCTCTCCCTCTCTCTTCCTCCCTTTCTCTCTGTATCCCGTTCGATTTCTAGGCTTGCTTCTCACTGTTTGCCCTGTCTCTCTCACACATTTTCATCCCCATTTGGCCCGTGGCTGGTTCAGCATGCTTCGTTCTCGTTGCACACTTGCTCAGAATCCTCATCTCTCTCTCTCTCTCTGTCTCTCTTTCTCTCTCCCTCTCTCTCACTCTCCTCCCCCCACCTCTCACCCTTCCTAAAACCATTTCCATCTCGTTTGCGCTTCGAGTTTCACATCTCGTTCGTCCTCTGTTCGTATGGCAATCGCGCTCCTCTCTCCTCTTGATCTCTGACAGTTGGAGGGGGTTAATTTACCAGTGCCCCGCCACACGGTGGCAAGAATCGACGAGATGGGGCGGTGGGGCAGCGCGGGGCGGTGCCCCGGGGGGCAGGGGCGGGCGGGGTGGCGCCGCCTAGCGGTGGTCGGAGCTCGAAACAACGATGGTCAGGAGAGGAATGAGGCTAGACGGATGCGTGCATCATATGGGGGAAGAAAAGGGGTTGAAAATGAGCTTGTGGCAATCGCGCTCCTCTCTCCTCTTGATCTCTGACAGTTGGAGGGGGTTAATTTGACAGTGCCCCGCCACACGGTAGCAAGAATCGACGAGATGGGGCGGTGGGGCAGCGTGGGGCGGTGCCCCGGGGGGCAGGGGCGGACGGGGTGGCGCCGCCTAGCGGTGGTCGGAGCTTGAAACAACGATGGTCAGGAGAGGAATGAGGCTAGACGGATGCGTGCATCATAGGGGAAGAAAAGGTGTTGAAAATGAGCGTGTGGCAATCGCGCTCCTCTCTCCTCTTGATCTCTGACAGTTGGAGGGGGTTAATTTGACAGTGCCCCGCCACACGGTGGCAAGAATCGACGAGATGGGGCGGTGGGGCAGCGTGGGGCGGTGCCCCCGGGGGCAGGGGCGGGTGGGGGGCGCCGCCTAGCGGTGGTCGGAGCTTGAAACAACGATGGTCAGGAGAGGAATGAGGCAAGACGGATGCGTGCATCATATGGGGGAAGAAAAGGGGTTGAAAATGAGCTTGTGGCAATCGCGCTCCTCTCTCCTCTTGATCTCTGACAGTTGGAGGGGGTTAATTTGACAGTGCCCCGCCACACGGTAGCAAGAATCGACGAGATGGGGCGGTGGGGCAGCGCGGGGCGGTGCCCCGGGGGGCAGGGGCGGGCGGGGTGGCGCCGCCTAGCGGTGGTCGGAGCTTGAAACAACGATGGTCAGGAGAGGAATGAGGCTAGACGGATGCGTGCATCATATGGGGGAAGAAAAGGGGTTGAAAATGAGCTTGTGGCAATCGCGCTCCTCTCTCCTCTTGATCTCTGACAGTTGGAGGGGGTTAATTTGACAGTGCCCCGCCACACGGTAGCAAGAATCGACGAGATGGGGCGGTGGGGCAGCGCGGGGCGGTGCCCCGGGGGGCAGGGGCGGGTGGGGGGGCGCCACCTAGCGGTGGTCGGAGCTCGATACAACGATGGTCAGAAGAGGAATGCGGCTAGACGGATGGGTGCATCCTATGGGAGAAGAAAAGGGGTTGAAAATTAGCGTGATATATATATATACGTGATGTGTATCACGAAGATAAATGAATAGCAGAGTGTGAACTCTGCCGGTAAAAAGTTTTATTGGCTCAATGGATTGATAATTCTTACGGCAAAGTTTACGCAGAGCTGCTTTACGCGCGGCCATTTAAGCTTCCGTAATATACATCAGTGGTGGAGAATTTTGGGATGGAAGATTAAGGGAGAGATATACGAAGAGCGATAGAGAGTTGAACGGCGGGTTAAAGAGAAGGTGACACAGAAGGGGGGGGGGGGTGAGAGTGAGACGGAAGAGGCTGCTGGCGTCTTTCGGGGACTCGAGCGTAAGCGAGAGAGACAGAGATGGCGTTGGTGAAGGAAATCTGTCGAGGTGGTGGGAGAAACACGCCAATGCTCGGGGTGGGGGTGGGGCCGGGGGGAGGGGTGTAGAGAAAGAGAGGTGGGGCAGAGCGCACGCATGCACGTCGGAGGGTGCGACCGCGCCACGGTGTGGGTTGATTCTTGTGGCGGATTCTGGCATCCCCTGTAATTGCCAGAAACGAGGTGAAGCTTACCGGCGCGTCGCTTTTGTGTTGTGCTCCTCTCTGAGCCACTTTGCGCCCGCGCTCGTTTCTTCATCCCCCTCTCTCTCTCTCTCTCTCTCTCTCTCTCTCTCTCTCTTTCTCTCTCTCTCTCTCTCTCCCTCTCGCTCTCTCTCTCTCTCTCTCCCTCTCTCTCTCTCTCTCTCTCTCTCTCTCTCTCTCGCTCTCGTTCTCTCCCTCTTGCCTCTTCTTCTTCTTCTTCTTCCTCTTTTTCTCATTCTTCGTAGTTTGCGCCCGCGCGGCAAGAGCTATATAACAGTTTTCACTACGTGAACGGGCAAAGCCCGCGGCGTGCTTTCCTCGATCAGCCACTTACTTATCCTTAATAATAGCGCCACGCTGTACGCACACTCTGCGCAATTTGTGTACACGAGAGAGATTTATCGCCCGCTCGAGTCCGTTTAAACGGGACAAATTTCACAATTAATTTTTTTCCTCATTACGTTTTTTTTTTTCTCATTGCGTTAAAATAATTTCTAAAATTCATTGGCAAATTTAAAACGTACCCAAATTTTTATCGCGTATAACGTAAATTTTTACGATTACGTTTAATAATTTTTCTTTCATCCAGATGAATTTCAATTTCAATCAAATGCATAATTCTGGTGAATCAATTTATTTCTCTTGATGATAAATGAATGAAACCAAAATGGCGTATGTATGATATTTTTTTTTTTTGGCATTAAAAATTAAACTAACACGTATTTTTGTCTCCTTTTAAATTTAAGAATATCACTTTTATTTTTCGTTTTGTTTTTTTTTTCAATTACGTTGCAATAACATTGACAATTTAAATTTCAAGTCATTATAAACGCATCGCATTTACCGAGGACTCTTGAGGCAAAGAAGAAAATAAAATTGACAATTCATACACTTTTCATCGAAATGCTTTTTTTTCTTTTTTTTTTTTTTTTTTTTTTTTTTTTTTTTTTTTTTTTTTTTACCATTCTAATTCCGATTCTTCTCTGTAGATAACTCATCGAAATCTCAATTGAGAGCTTCCGCAGCTCAATTAAAATCCACGAAGGAGATATCGATCGTGTGTGCCGCAAACGAATGAGAGCGGTTATACATTCAGTAAAAAAGGAGGGGTGGGATGGGGAGGGGGGGGGAGGGGGAGGGGGAGGGGGAGGATTTGATATTCGAACGAAATGAAAGAAAACCACTTCCGCGAAAGTTCATCCGGAAATCTCTCTCTCTCTCTCTCTCTCTCTCTCTCTCTCTCTCGCTCTCTCTCTCTCTTCGGTTGGCTTTTTTTTTTGTTTGTTGCTATTGTTGTTATTTTGCGGCGACCATTTGTCGTCTGTCTTCTTCATCGTTTTTCGTTGTTCCTTTTTATCGGTTTATTTTCAACCATTCATATTTTCCTCCCCGCTCCATCCCCCTACCGACCCCTTCCCCCATCCGTCACCCCCTCCCACCCCTCTACCACCCCCTCAACAGATTTCTCATCCCCTGTTTTACAATTTTGTGGGTACGCATACATTTGTATTGCTATATTTGTACTTTATACACTGGGTACATAGATATATATACATATATATATGTATGTATATATATATATATATACATATATATATGTATGTATATATATATATATATACATATATATATATATGTGTAGCGACATATAAACCATTTGGCGTTTTAGCCCTGAGGGGAAGCGCACGCCCACAAACCCGCCACAAAAGATATCCGCCTGTAACGAAACAGTGGCCACTCAAAATCGATCCCCAGCCATCGCCGGCAAATTATACGTTTGCGGATGAAATTTCTCTTTCTCTCTATCTCTCTCTTACTCTGGACCGCTCGTTGGATTCAAAAGCTGCTGCTGTGCGTCTGCGTTGTCATATATATATATATATATATATATATATATACATATATATATATATATATATATTTATATTTATATTTATATATATGTATTTATGTATATATGTATATCCATGTAAATGGTATGCTCTCAAGATGAAAAATGTGTGCATCGGTGGCTTCTGTGAGCTGCGGGAATCATCAAATCACCGTTTAGCTACAGTAAATTAGCGGCATGGTTTGCCAATGACATCCTACACGTATATATAATAACATAAATTTGAGCGTTCTTTTTTTTTTTTTTTTTTTTTTTTCTTCAGCCTGATTGGATTGTACAGTTGTCGTACCACATGGGATAAATTTTTTTCATGATTTTTTATTAGCTATAGGATATATTTTAGGCTGAGTCGGCATAGGTCATCACAGGTCATTTTTTTTTTTGTCAAAATAGAATTTATTTAATTTTTATTAGATTTTTGTAATTAAAATTTTTAAAAATCAAATAAAAAAAACGTGATAATTATTTTGTTTTTTTTTTAATGTCAATTATGAGTGAAACAAATAAAATTTTTTGAGTTAATTCTCTCGATAGTCAGCAGCTAACTCAGAAATATCATATTTTATGATCCTCTGTCAGTCGAGATTTTTTTTTCAATCAGATGGCCAAAAGAACAGCAAAATTGTCTGAAAATTGCACCCTAGTTTCAGCCCCTATTAGGATTTAAGAAATTTTAAGTGGAAGACACAGCGAAATAATTATTTTATTGAATTAATTCTGTCGATGGTCAGCAGCTAACTCAGAAATATCATATTTTATGATCCTCTGTCAGTCGAGATTTTTTTTTCAATCAGATGGCCAAAAGAACAGCAAAATTGTCTGAAAATTGCACCCTAGTTTCAGCCCCTATTAGGATTTAAGAAATTTTAAGTGGAAGACACAGCGAAATAATTATTTTATTGAATTAATTCTGTCGATAGTCAGCAGCAAACTCAGAATTATCATATTTTATGATCCTCTATCAGTCGAGATTTTTTTTTCAATCAGATGGCCAAAAGAACAGCAAAATGGTCTGAAAATTGCACCCTAGTTTCATCCCCTATTAGGATTTAAGAAATTTGAAGTGGAAGACACAGCGAAATAATTATTTTATTGAGTTAATTCTCTCGATAGTCAGCAGCTAACTCAGAATTATCTTATTTTATGATCCTCTATCAGTCGAGATTTTTTTTTCAATCAGATTGCCAAAAGAACAGCAAAATGGTCTAAAAATTTCACTCCAGTTTCAGCCCCTATTAGGATTTAAGAAATTTTAAGTGGAAGACACAGCGAAATAATTATTTTATTGAATTAATTCTGTCGATGGTCAGCAGCTAACTCAGAAATATCATATTTTATGATCCTCTATCAGTTGAGATTTTTTTTTCAATCGGATGGCAAAATGGTCTGAAAATTTCACTCAAGTTTCATCCCCTATTAGGATTTAAAAAATTTTAAGTGGAAGACAGCGAGAGAATATTTTTTTTTTTTTTAATGTCAATTATGAGTGAAACAAATGAATTTTTTTGAGTTAATTCTCTCGATAGTCAGCAGCTAACTCAGAATTATCATATTTTATGATCCTCTATCAGTCAAGATTTTTTTTCAATCAGATGGCAAAATGGTCTGAAAATTTCACTCAAGTTTCATCCCCTATTAGGATTTAAGAAATTTTAAGTGGAAGACACAGGGAGATCCGGATATACGCAACTAACCTGCGGTCACTTTTAACCTCTCGGTGTATAATCGCACCGTGCAGCGTCCTCGCTAAAATGGTTTTTACGTCGAGTAAAAATGGATAAGAGAGAAAAAATCCTCAAAATCCTCGAAAGAGCCATCGAAGATAAGCGTTATCGCGTTCTATATCGATCGTCAAAATCGAAGCTTGGAGCTGCGATGAGCTCCATATTTTTATCGGTCAGGATCGCCTTTGGAGAAATTAGGAGCAAAGGTCAAAGGGTCTCAACTTTAAAAATTGAGCAAAGGGAAATGGCTCGAAGGGGAAATCTCTCGCCATCAGCAAAAGCATTTAGAGAGCCGACTCATATTTTTAAGTCCAGGTAAGAAACAAAACTCGCCGATTCAACTGTCCAGATTTTTTTACGCCCTTATACCATTTTCTGCTGACCCAAAATATATTTCACCAATTTTACGATCTCGAGGTTTTTTTTTCTCGTCATCACATCGCGAGATTTTCCAGCCTCAATATTTACCCCCGAGAGATATTTATCGTTGAAAATTGGATCCGGTTAAATCCAACTTCCGATCAGATTCCCTCCACTTGTGGATCATGAAGAGAAGAGGGAGAATGGAAAACGAGAGTCAAGACAGAAAGAAAGAACTTCTAAGAGTCTTGAAGAACCGACGAATGTCGATATATTTTGTCAAAAAAAAAATCATAAACTAAATATTATTTCTCTAATTAATTTTCAAATTTATCATTTTTTTTTTCTATCTCAACCCTAAATCTTTTTATACCCAATGTAATTTTTTTTCCCCTCATTCGTTGAAATCTCTAAAAACAAAAAAAAAAATCTTCTATATTTTCGTACAACGAGAATCGATCCGAATTCGAGAATTTTTGGAGATCGTACAAAAAAAATCATAAACTAAATGCGAATATTATTTCTCTAATTAATTTTCAAATTTATCATTTTTTTTTTCTATCTCAACCCTAAATCTTTTTATACCCAATGTAATTTTTTTTTTCCACCATTCGTTGATTCGATTTACCATAGCGGCACGTGCACACTGATTCATCCATTAAACGAAGATGTGTCAATTTTATAAAAAGATTTCATCGAATCAAGATTAATCGATATGGACCAAAAATTGATTTTCAAATTCATAAAAACGTAGATAGAATTGTTAGGTTGAATTATATCGCTATATCATTTGTATCTCAATTTATATATATATATAGTCCCATTCTATCCAAAATCTCGTTCTCAATCTCTAAAAAAAAAAAAAAAACAAAAAAAAAAAATCTTCTATATTTTCGTACAACGAGAATCGATCCGAATTCGAGAATTTTTGGAGATCGTACAAAAAAAATCATAAACTAAATGCGAATATTATTTCTCTAATTAATTTTCAAATTTATCATTTTTTTTTTTCTATCTCAACCCTAAATCTTTTTATACCCAATGTAATTTTTTTTTTCCACCATTCGTTGATTCGATTTACCATAGCGGCACGTGCACACTGATTCATCCATTAAACGAAGATGTGTCAATTTTATAAAAAGATTTCATCGAATCAAGATTAATCGATATGGACCAAAAATTGATTTTCAAATTCATAAAAACGTAGATAGAATTGTTAGGTTGAATTATATCGCTATACCATTTGTATCTCAATTATATATATATATATATATATATATATATATATATATATATATATATATAGTCCCATTCTGTCCAAAATCTCATTCTCAATCTCTAAAAAAAAAAAAAAAAAACAAAAAAAAAAAATCTTCCATATTTTCGTACAACGAGAATCGATCCAA
>CAVLGY010000044.1:0-5000 GCA_963669185.1 Dyspetes luteomarginatus | reverse complement strand
TGATCTTTGTGCTCTCCATCCATTAATAATTTCTTAATGTCAGTACAAAATTTTCAAATTAATCACCGATCAATTTTTTTTATATATTTCCACAAAATTGATTACTTCCCCCTCCAAAATTGATTACTCCCCCCCCCCCCTCCCGCCCTTCCCTCCCTCCTCGTGACCTTCCTCCTCCACCACCCGCTCGCCCACCACCTCGCCCGTACACGCGGAGACGCATCGAATGTTCATAGATATATGCAGTTAACCGTTAATGATCACAATGTACTGCAGCAATAACGAGATTGACGACACTCCGACTTCCATTTACAGTTGGGCATTGAAAGCTTCGTCCTTAATTATCGGGGGGATGATTTCATCAAGTTAATCTTCCGTTGTTTTCTGCATGTTGCACCGATGGTTCGTGACCCCTGGTCACTTTTACAGGTGTGCAGCTTCCAGTCTAGTATTGGGCCAGACGTTAATTCATGATGAATTGATGCAGGGGTCATGAACTTAAAAATCTTTTCATCCAACTTTTATGATTCTGTAAATTATTATTTCCAATATTTCAAAAATAAATCGAAACAAATTTGCGTCAATGTAAATTATCGCAAATATGATAATATTTCCTCGATCAATTTGACCTCGCCCAAATAAAGTTCATATAATGATTCCATCAATCATAATCGATCCGATATAAAATGTATGAAACTGGTGAGCCTTGAAACCACAACGAATCGTCGTTTAAAAATCTATATGTATTCTAGTATTGGGTGAGACGTTAATTCATCATGAATTGATGCAGGGGTCATGAACTTAAAAATCTTTTCATCCAACTTTTATGATTCTGTAAATTATTATTTCCAATATTTCAAAAATAAATCGAAACAAATTTGCGTCAATGTAAATTATCGCAAATATGATAATATTTCCTCGATCAATTTGACCTCGCCCAAATAAAGTTCATATAATGATTCCATCAATCATAATCGATTCGATATAAAATGTATGAAACTGGTGAGCCTTGAAACCACAACGAATCGTCGTTTAAAAATCTATATGTATTCTAGTATTGGGCCAGACGTTAATTCATGATGAATTGATGCAGGGGTCATGAACTTAAAAATCTTTTCATCCAACTTTTATGATTCTGTAAATTATTATTTCCAATATTTCAAAAATAAATCGAAACAAATTTGCGTCAATGTAAGTTATCGCAAATATGGTAATATTTCCTCGATCAATTTGACCTCGCCCAAATAAAGTTCATATAATGATTCCATCAATCATAATCGATCCGATATAAAATGTATGAAACTGGTGAGCCTTGAAACCACAACGAATCGTCGTTTAAAAATCTATATGGATTCTAGTATTGGGTCAGACGTTAATTCATCATGAATTGATGCAGGGGTCATGAACTTAAAAATCTTTTCATCCAACTTTTATGATTCTGTAAATTATTATTTCCAATATTTCAAAAATAAATCGAAACAAATTTGCGTCAATGTAAGTTATCGCAAATATGGTAATATTTCCTCGATCAATTTGACCTCGCCCAAATAAAGTTCATATAATGATTCCATCAATCATAATCGATCCGATATAAAATGTATGAAACTGGTGAGCCTTGAAACCACAACGAATCGTCGTTTAAAAATCTATATGGATTCTAGTATTGGGTCAGACGTTAATTCATCATGAATTGATGCAGGGGTCATGAACTTAAAAATCTTTTCATCCAACTTTTATGATTCTGTAAATTATTATTTGCAATATTTCAAAAATAGATCAAAAAATAAATCAAAACAAATTTGCGTCAATGTAAGTTATCGCAAATATGGTAATATTTCCTCGATCCATTTGTCCTCAAGCAAATATAGTATAGTATTTTGGTCCATACATAATGATCCTATCAATCAAAACCCATCCGATATAAAATGTATAAAACTGGTGAGGCTTGAAACCAACGAATCGTCGTTTAAAAATTTATATATACATATACATATACATATATATATATATATATATATATATATATATATATATATATATATATATATGTGAATATCTATATGTATATCTATATGTATATACATATATATATGTATATCTCTGTGTTTCATTTACCCGGTCTCTTCCAGCGTGCGTCCCTTTTTTGCCTTGCCTGTAGAGAGAACACCCTCCGGCATCGACATTATTCAGCCGTAGAAACGAGATTCGTCGGCGTACAAAAAGCACAAAATTAAATTTCAACCCCTCGTTCGACATTGCCCTCGGAAAATCGAACGATTGTGTTTTCGTCTATACGATGATGTTTATATGTATTTTATGTCATGTGTATTACATATATATATATATACGAGTAAAATGAGAGTGGGATGCGCGTTGGTGGGATTTGTCTGTGATGATTCGCGTATCGAGGGATCGAGCTACGCACCCAGCAAAATTCTCTTGATATGCGTGAGTGTCATATATATATATATATATATACACATATCTAGCAAGCATATAATATATATATATATATATATAGCAAGCATATAATATATATACATATATATATAGAGCAAGCATATAATATATATATATATATATATATATATATATATGTATATATAATATGCTTGCTCTCCAATGGCGTTTATCGGTACGTTAACTATCATTTGGTCTCTGGTTTTCGAGACTCCAGGCCAATTCGCTAACCCCGGTGTTTACCGATGCCCAGGGCACTGCTAAATAAACTACAACGGGCCTCGATCTCGCGCACAATCGCCCCAAGGGTGAACCAAGCTCGCCATCCTCACTCACACATGTAAATACACGCACTTTATGTCAGCACCTCGAGCACCCTCTCTTTAACCCTTTGCCATGGGATCGCGAGGGTCCATTCTTCAATATTCCTCGCGATGTTTTTCTCGAATTTTTAAGTGTCCAAAAGTCGAGAATAATTTTTGTACTTTGGGGCAAGTTGTGACTGATTTTTGTCACACTTGGTCCAACTTTGGTTATTTCAAAAATAAATTTTCCGGTAGGTTTTTCTTCATTCTCATATTTTTCAGTATTAATTATTTCGCTTTATTTTGTTTATTGAAAAATTTCTCGATATTTTTCTCAAATGTTTTCTTTGGTCCTTTTTAAAATAAATTTTCCGGTTAGGTTTTTCTTCATTCTCATATTTTTCAGTATTAATTATTTCGCTTTATTTTGTTTATTGAAAAATTTCTCGATGTTTTTCTCAAATGTTTTCTTTGGTCCTTTTTAAAATAAATTTTCCGGTTAGGTTTTTCTTCATTCTCATATTTTTCAGTATTAATTATTTCGCTTTATTTTGTTTATTAAAAAAATTAATTATCGAATGATTGACCATTGGAATTAAATTTATTCTTCAGTCCTTTAATATATGCAGATGAACCATTTCATTTAATTCCAGTGAGGATTCTCGAGCAAAATTAATTTGTGTTGTTCGACCCATTCGATTTGGGAGTCTTTAACCCTTTGCCATGGGATCGCGAGGGTTCATTCTTCAATATTCCACTCGATGTTTTTCTCGAATGCTTACTTTGGTCCTTTTTAAAATAATTTTTCCGGTAGATTTTTTTTCATTCTCATATTTTTCAGTATTAATTATTTCGCTTTATTTTGTTTATTAAAAAAATTAATTATCGAATGATTGACCATTGGAATTAAATTTATTCTTCAGTCCTTTAATATATGCAGATGAACCATTTCATTTAATTCCAGTGAGGATTCTCGAGCAAAATCCGGTAGGTTTTTGTTCATTCTCATATTTTTCAGTATTAATTATTTCGCTTTATTTTGTTTATTAAAAAATTTAATACTCGAATGATTGACCATTGGAATTAAATTTATTCTTCAGTCTTTCAATATATGCAGATGAACCATTTCATTTAATTCCAGTGAGGATTCTCGAGCAAAATTAATTTTTGTTGTTCGACCCATTCGATTTGGGAGTCAAAATATATATACTTACACTTACACTCTGTGTATATAAACTGTATATACTACAAACGAAGTCATTGCTCAACGAGCCGTTAATCCAAGCCTCCTCTCCTTTAGGGTTCCTTTCTATTACTTTTTTTTTTCTCCTACATTCATTTGACGTTATTCCTTCTTTCTCTCCCATGTGCTGGCAGGTCGTCTCGTTATCGAATTTGAAATCGATTACCGAAAAACCCTTTATCGCATTTGCAAATCTCGTATCGTTTGGCGTTGCAGATGGACCCAACTGGCTTCCTGCTGGGTACATATGCTCTCTACTGTTTTGTACCGTACAGTGTTGTATTTTCATATATATATACATACAAATATCTATATATATATATATATATATACAACTATCTATATATATATATATATATATATATATATATATATATATATTGTGTCTGTGTATATAAATTTCCTACTCAAAGCAACGAATACTTGATGGTACGTCCTGTTTTAATACGTACATCGAAGACTAGGAATATGGGCGTGTGCGAGAGTCTGGGCTTCAACTTTCACGGAGGTATTTATCTCTGTTGGATACCTTTGTAGCCGATATACGAGTACCCTTTGAGGACCATGTGTTGCTTCGCGATATTTTCTTTTATTTCTATTTTGTTTTTTTTTTCATTTTTTTTTTTTTTTCAACCCCAATGGATATGACTCAAATACACACGAGGCTCCACCCCATAAATATACAATCGTGACGAGATTCTCTCGATTTTATCAGGAATCAAATAATTAGTACTCACCACTCACTGCAACGTTGCACACGTTTATTAAAATAACGATAAAAATTTCGGTTCACAGATTAGGGGAAAATGTAAAATTCGATTTTTTGCTACCGAAAAATTCGAAAAGAGGACAAGTTGTTTTTAGGGGTTGAAGGATACTGTGAAAAAGTAATGGATTAGATTCACATTGTCATGGAATGCTCGATGTATATATATATATATATAAGAATTTACATTTATACATATATACATATATATATTCATATATACATA
>CAVLGY010000043.1:15000-20750 GCA_963669185.1 Dyspetes luteomarginatus | reverse complement strand
ATATATATATATATATATATATATTGTTTAGGTCCATTTCGTCTCATTGCATCTTTATCGCCCTCTCACTCTTTCTCGCCTCAAAAATTTCTCCTTGTATTATAATGGAGTTGCTGCGGTTCGTAGATGTGAGCACGCCATGAAGTTCGCGGCCGAGCGAATGCTCGAGGATTACGAGAATGTATATATAACTATACGATGGGACCAGGCTGAACCAACGTTCGCCTGGTTGCTTTCAACACACTCGTGTGCCCACACCAGAGTTCACAACCAGAGAGCAAGAGAGAGAGAGAGAGACAGAGAGAGAGAGAGAGAGAGAGAGAGAGAGAGAGAGAGAGAGAGAGAACAGCAAAAGCAGCGACACAACCCTCGGTGAAAAGAACCGAGAAGTATTTTGACACCCCGAATAATGGGGCAGCATGGGGTGGGCACCCAATTAGGTATCGTCGGGGCGTTAACGCGTGTATATATCCCATACACTGTTGTATATTACGGCTATACGAACCGGCAAAAATCCAAACTCAAGAGATACAAAGTGTCTACGAGGCTAAACAGAGAAAGAGAGAGAGGGGGAGGGGTGAGAGAGAGAGAGAGAGTGACAGGGAAGCAGGGGTGAGAGAGGAAGAGAGAGAGAGGGAGGGTCGAGAGAGGGAGAGAGAGAGGGAGAGAGAGAGAAAGAGAGAGAGAGAGAGTAAGAGAGAGGGAGAGAGAGAGAGAGAGAGAGAGAGAGAGAGATCTAAAGCTAGCGTGAATTCTTCGCCCTGCCACAGAGATCGCCCTGAGTCCATAAGAAGAAAGAAAGATGAAAGATTCCCCTATTGTCGTGTACCACGTTTGGTTATGAAATACAATAAAAGAAGGTTCACAGTTTTCTAAACGATATCGTTTCTTCGCTCCAATATTTCTCTCTGACAATCCTCGGCTAAACTGAGAGAGAAAAAATATCCTGTTCTCATGAAGCGAAAGACACATTACTAACGATCATCTTACCCACGAGAAGTAATCGTGAGTTCATCCCCACAGATACTGTCCCACGTTCTTCACCAGCTTATGTACATTTCCATTTCTTCATTTGGTTATTTTTATTTTTTTTCATCAAGAATCTCCTCGTTTGGTACTCGTTGGGTGTTTCAATTCATCAGCCCATTTTTTTCAATCATTCGGATAATCCTGCGGCAAGTATCATTGGGAATCAACAATGACATCAATGCCCGCAAAAAGGTCAGAAATGTCACGGAGCATAAAAACCAGAATGATGATTCGATTCTCATCGTTTACACCCAAACACAGATTCATCTGGGCAAATCTTGAAGTGCCTCTTAAAATCTTGAAGTGTGTATCCTCTATCTCGTGAAATTGTGGGATATCTGACCTTTGCACTGGCTTTTGGTGGCTGAGGCCCAGAATCATCGAACTGCAGCCAGGACCTGCCACCTGAAATAATGAAATTTCAGGATAATCGTCACAGGCAAATCGTCTCGTGTGGCAACTTGGTGGCTTTCCATCAGGGTTAAGTAACCCCGGGAAGCGCATAACCTCCGCCATCAATGAAGAAGTCAACCCAATGAAGGACGAAGGAGAACAGAGGGATGAGGAAAAGTGAAAGGTTGGAGGAGCAAAAATCTTGATGGGATATGCAAAGTCTATTTCATTCGAGCTCCGCCCTCGTCTGACCTTTGCCCTGGCTTTTGCGGGCTGAGGCCCAGGATCATCGAACTGCAGCCAGGACCTGCCAGTTGGAATAATGAAATTTCAGGATAATCGCCAAGCAAATCGTCTCGTGTGGCAACTTGGTGGTTTCCATCAGGGTTAAGTAACCCCGGGAAGAGCATGACCCCCGTCATCAATGAAGAAGGTGCCTGTGCGGAAGTCTCCACATAGAATCAACCCAATAAAGGACGAGGGAGAACCGAAGGACGATGAAAAGTGAAAGGTTGGCGGAGCAAAAATCTTGATGGGATATGCAAAGTCTATTTCATTCGAGCTCCGCCCTCGTCTGACCTTTGCCCTGGCTTTTGTGGGCTGAGGCCCAGGATCATCGAACAGCAGCCAGGACCTGCCAGCTGGAATAATGAAATTTCAGGATAATCGCCAAGCAAATCGTCTCGTGTGGCAACTTGGTGGTTTCCATCAGGGTTAAGTGACCCCGGGAAGAGCATGACCCCCGTCATCAATGAAGAAGGTGCCTGTGCGGAAGTCTCCACATAGAATCAACCCAATAGAGGACGAGGGAGAACAGAAGAGTGAGGAAAAGTGAAAGGTTGGAGGAGCGAAAATCTTGATGGGATACGTAAAGTCTATTTCATTCGAGCTCCGCCCTCATCTGACCTTTGCCCTGGCTTTTGTGGGTTGAGGCCCAGGATCATCGAACTGCACCCAGGACCTGCCAGTTGGAATAATGAAATTTCAGGATAATCGCCAAGCAAATCGTCTCGTGTGGCAACTTGGTGGTTTCCATCAGGGTTAAGTAACCCCGGGAAGAGCATGACCCCCGTCATCAATGAAGAAGGTGCCTGTGCGGAAGTCTCCACATAGAATCAACCCAATAGAGGACGAGGGAGAACCGAAGGACGATGAAAAGTGAAAGGTTGGAGGAGCAAAAATCTTGATGGGATATGCAAATTCTATTTCATTCGAGCTCCGCCCTCGTCTGACCTTTGCCCTGGCTTTTGTGGGCTGAGGCCCAGGATCATCGAACTGCAGCCAGGACCTGCCAGTTGGAATAATGAAATTTCAGGATAATCGCCAAGCAAATCGTCTCGTGTGGCAACTTGGTGGTTTCCATCAGGGTTAAGTAACCCCGGGAAGAGCATGACCCCCGTCATCAATGAAGAAGGTGCCTGTGCGGAAGTCTCCACATAGAATCAACCCAATAAAGGACGAGGGAGAACAGAAGGACGATGAAAAGTGAAAGGTTGGAGGAGCACAAACCACATCGTCAGAGAATACGAAGAAGGACGTAGAAGTGAGAAGAGTAGACGACGTTATACCGTCTCATTTGATTCGCGTTGTCCTCGGAGGAGGAAGACAATCTCCCAGCGAGGAGATGGCTCGAATATCATTTTCTTTTTTATTTCTTTCTTTTAATCCCTCTTCTTCCAATTGCCTTGAGCGGATCTATTTCCTATCGGGGACTCGTTGAAAGAGAACTGAATATCAGAATACGTTCTAGGATCCTCACACCCCTGCAGGACCAACGTTAAATCAGAACACAGACACTCAAATTCGTTCCAAGTGATTTACGCACACACGCACTATCGTAATAACTGCGAACGTTCTCAACGAGAATATAACAAATTGGCATTGAGGGCTCCGCCGTTACCGGCAAAAGAGACTTTCCTATAGGACAGAGAGAGATAGAGACAGGAATCGACAATGATGAAGAAAACTACGAATCAAGGTAAATGGGGGAAGGAATAGTCACGATAGGGAAATGTCGTTGAATTAAGTGGGAAAAAAATGACAGAGATTTCGAGGAATGGGGAGAAGCATAAATATATAATATATATATAGTATAGTATATAAGTAATATATATACATAGAGTATAGTATATAAGTAATATATATACGTAGAGTATAGTATATAAGTAATATATATACGTAGAGTATAGTATATAAGTAATATATATACGTAGAGTATAGTATATAAGTAATATATTTACATAGAGTATAGTATATAAGTAATATATATATAGAAGCATAATATAGCAGGATGAAGATTCGGCATAGATGGATGAAAGAAGCCAAAGATGGGAGGAAGGATATGGAGGAGTGGAAGAGAGCTCAGCAGAATCGCAAGATACCTACCTAATATCAGAGAGGAGTTTTGTGAAAGCCGGGGGGGGGGAGGGTAGAGAGAGAGAGAGAGGGAGAGAGTGGAGTAGTCAAAAGGCGAGCTCAGGCCAACGAAGGTCGAATCAGGAGGGGTAATTTTAGGTTGGCTAATGTCGTTTCGCTTTTAATGAACTTCTCCGTTCGTTAAGTACGTTTCTCCATCTCCGTCTCAGGGACTCTTCCAATGATGTTTATATATATATATATATATATATCGTACGGTAGACTAACTGCTCCTTCGCAAGCCTCCGTTTTCCTTCTCATTCCAACGAGCCTCTCGACACTACCGAGAGGAAACGATGCTCTATTTTAAATTCTCTTTTTCTTTTTTTTTTTTTTTTTTCTTCTTCTTCTTCTACTCGGAATTTCTCAATCCCGGAACGATGACGAAGACGATTCCATTGCTCTTTCCTGGCAAGAGAGATCGAGTAATTTGGAAATTTGGTAATTATTAGGAAAGCTCTGGGGAATTACGAGAGCTAGGAAAGACTTGGACTTGGACTTGGAGTTCTGAGTTGAGTTTCATTCAGAAGATTTAACTGTATTTTAATGGAGAAAAAATTAAATTGATTATGGAATGTCACAAGATAATCTTCTTGTGAATGAAATTTTTTTTGAGATAATAATATTGAGACTTGGCGCTGTAATTTTGAGGTCGATTGAAAATTCACACCGATGTCATGAAATAAAAATATTTGTGCCAACTGTCTGGATCAGTTTCAATAATTAATTCATTGTCACGATATACTAATCGTATGTACATTCTTATCGCACAAAAATTCGTAAAAAAAAAAATGACAGTCATCAGTTATACAATCTTTTAAACGATCTTGAGATTTGAAATTATGATTTTTCGGTCTCGAAATTCGTCATTGAATAATTTTTATTCAATCTCCAGTCCATTATCAACAAGTTTGAAAATCGTCCCAACGTTACTTATACCATTAAATTTTTTTGCCTCTTGCATTTTTTTCGTATGTTCATTCTTAGATTTATTATCGCACAAAAAAGTGGATTTTCAAAGCCTGGATGATCTAATATGGCATAGTAAGGGCAGAAGTTAAAATGAAATTTTGAAATTCGTAAAAAAAAAAAAATGACAATCATCAGTTATACAATCTCATTGTGATAAACGATCTTGAGATCTCGAAACTCGCCAATGAATAATTTTTACTCAATCTCCAGTCCATTATCAATAAGTTTAAAAATCGTCCCAACGTTACTTATGCCATTAAATTTTTTTGCCTCTTGCATTTTTTTCGTATGTACATTCTTAGCTTTCTTATCGGACAAAAAAGTGGATTTTCAAAGCCTGGATGATCTAATATGGCAGAGGGTCAACAACGCTGAGTCGGGCGATCGAAACAGACAGCTGGCAAACTGATAAGGATAAGTCACGATAATCATTCTCGACTTAAACAAATCTTTGCGCCACTTTTAATCAAAATTTTTAATCAACAGATAATTTATATCACAACAAAAATTATTACAAGCATTTTATTATTTAAATAAAAAAAATGTTTAAGAACAGGCTGCGTGTGCTTTAATCGTAAACTTTTATTCGCAAAAATAAATTGCGAAAAAACAAACGATAAATTAATCATTAGGAAAAAAAAAAAAAGTACATCAGCTGACAAATAAATTATTGGAGAAAGTTGTGAGGTTGGTGTACACATAGGGAGAAAAAAATGAAAAAACAAATGAGAAAGAACCCGGAATCTCCCTATTCAGTCTTATCGTCACGTGTATACCAGATATGTAATCTCTGCCGTTTAATTTAAATCGACCGAGGCTGTTAGTGCCCAGCCCACTCCATCAATTCCTTGTTTTACATGTAAATAAAGCTTGCAATACTTATTATATATGTCTTCTTGTTGATAACGTGATTGCATACTAACTTATCCCCCCCCCCTCTC